>CAUYQU010071365.1:0-15672 GCA_963574635.1 Cheracebus regulus | reverse complement strand
CTTCTCCCATCCTCACCACTGCTCACCACCATTGCTCTTCCCCACCAGACTGCACTCTGTGGGCAGGGATCAGGTCTTAGTCATCTCTGTGCTGATGAAGTCTGGCACAGAGTGGGCTTCGGGTCAATGTGCCAGGCTATGTAAGCACCACGCTGGGCAGGCCCTTGTTCAACAGATGTTGGTAGGATCAAAGAATAGGAGGGAGGAGGGAGAAAAGAAATGAGACAAGCAGGTTAATTTACTGAACTCATCAACTGATTCCCTAGAGATCAGGAATGGAAATACTTCAAAAAACATAGCTAAAGACTCTTCTGTCGTGTGGTTATTGATAAGGGAGGGCTGGCAAATGTGTAAGGACTGATGACTCCACATAAAAGAAGAACAGAAAACAGCATGGACAGGGGTCAGTGACAACTCTTCAAAAACAGCAGGGCACCCACCCTTCTTTGTGTTTCAAAAAGAAGCAAGGCCTTGCACACTTTCTCGGAGACCCTGCCCAGCCTGGCCTACCTTATGCATGACGATCTTCCGCTGGCCTGGCTCTGCCACGTCAATCATCTTCTGGACCACGTAGTTGGCGTACTGGTCCTTCATCATGGTGTATAAGGCACTGTGGGGACCGTCATTCATGGTGCACACCTCGTCGATGAGCACAGCGCGCTCCGTACGTGAGGCGTGAGTAACACACTTCTCCACAACATTGCTGTCACAAGGTAAAACCAGGGACAACTCTTAGAAGAGGAGCCCTATTAGTGAGGCTATGCTCGCCTAGCCTCTGCCTTGACCTCAGGACCAGGAGGAAGATAGAGCTAGCATTTGTGGAAGATGAGTCGTCAACTGTCCGACTCTCTCAGTCTCTAAGGCTCTCCACCTGTGCCATCAGTGACATCCAACTGCAGGAAAGGGGGAATGTGGTTTCATTAAATCAGAGTTTTTCTCCAATCCACAGGCACTACAGAGGGTGATCAAATTATACACTGCCATGCTACTGCATCCTGATCACCCAGAGAGACCGGGTCTTCAGGGACATGGGACCCAACCCTCTAACTCGTGAGAGTAAGGAGCCCAGGTAGGTGAGGAGACTTCAGCACAAGGTTCAGGGGGCTGGTTCACTACCCAGCAGGTTATTACTTTAACACTTACCAACATCTGTCCATTCTTTCCTTGCCTCTGTGAGCTCACCAAGGCCAGGAAGGAATCTTACTTATGCCTATCTCCCTGCTGCCAAGCAGACAGCTTAGCACTTACTAGAGACTCTAGAGACTTGGTGAAGGAACATGCCAGCCAGGACCACAGCATTTGGTCAACTACTAAATGCTGCCTCTCAGGAGTATAAAAACAGGAAGAACCCTAGGGACTGTCAGTAGTCCTCAACATGTCACAAACATACCACCTTGGAAAAGGAGAGGGGGAATGTGGTAGCATTAAATCAGAGTTTTTCTCCAGTCCCCAGGGACTATAGAGGCTGGTCAGATTACACACTGCTGTGCCACTGCATACTGACCATCCAGAGTGACTACTCTGTCTGGTTTCTATAAGACAATACTACTTTACTTTGTACCTATGGCTCTGTGGGAATGACACTGACAAATACATACTATTTGTACTCATCATGTTGGAGTCTAGCCTGACACCTGACAGGGAGAACCTCTGCTTGAGGGTGGCTGAGCGGCTGAAGGCTCTGCAGAGTTCAAAACCAGGTGCAACCAGGTGAAACCTGCTGTAGCTCACAGAATCCTCAAGTAGAAAACTTAAAAGCCTCTACTCAGCTAATGCACATTGTTCTATAACCAGTCCTGAAAATGGCCTTTAACTCCTACTTAGAAATTCCCCAAAATTTGGAAGTAACCACTTTCCTTCTTTCTGAGATAGAGTCTTGCTGTCGCCAGGCTGGAGTGCAGTGGCATGATCTCAGCTCACGGCAATCTCTGCCACCCAGGTTCAAGCAATTCTCCTGCCTCAGCCTCCTGAGTAGCTGGGATTACAGGCATGTGCCCTGACACCCAGCTAATTTTTGTAATTTTAGTAAAGACGGGGTTTCACCATGCTGGCCTCTATCTCCTCACCTCGTGATCCACCCACCTAGGCCTCCCAAAGTGCTGGGATTATAGGCATGAGTCATCACATCCAGCCGAGGTAATCACTTTCTAGGGCAACCCACCATAGAGGTGAACAGCTCTGTTAAACATTCTTCCTTATATACCAAAGCAAAAACATGCTTCCCTGAAATTCCATCCGTGTGTCTGAATTTTGGCATTTGGGGCGGAAAGAAGACATGGATACCTACCCAAAAAGCACATGGAGGCAGGAAAGATATCTTACTCTTCCTCCTAAAGGCCAGCACTTTGGCTATGTGAATAGTCATCATAAACAGCCATTAATAGAATAATACCCTATTTTCAGCGGTTTTCAAACCAAGGGAGGGTGTTGTCCAATGGAGCTCTGAAAGGGCTCTCTCTCAGTGTCATCTGCTTTTACACACTAGACTTATGCAAATGCTTTTACTTAAAAGACAAAAAAAAATTCTCAGGCAAAAATATTTAAGAACCACCATCCTATCACACATTCCCTCAATCTTCCTTCTTAAAATAAATGGTGTATATAAAATCTGATATGCTAAATATCTAATCAGAACAATTGCTTCTCCCCTCTGATACAGAAATACATGCGAGTATTTTTTCCCACCTTCCCTCCAGAGTATTATGTAATTCAAGCATGGGATGAAGGTGGGGCCCTGTTGAAGAGAATCTCCTAGGAACCACTGGCTTCTCCCTTAGCAGCAGTAAGAGTTAAAATATTGCTAGAAGCTGGCAGTGGTGGATCACTCCTGCAGTCTTAACACTCTGGGAGGGTGGGGTGAGAGGATAGCTTGAGCCCAGGAGACTGAGGCTGCCGTGAGCTATGACTGCACCAATGCACTCTGGCCTGGACAACAGAGTAAGACCCTGTCTGGCAATAAAAAAAAAAAATTAAAAATTGCTGAGCTGGTTCAGAGAGTATGAAGCTAATTAACACCTCCAAATACTCAGGCAATAAGCTCATCACTTTTCAAGACTGTTTGGCTGAGTTGTATCTTTGTCTACTTCAGACCAGCCTCTTCTACGAAACGGTCAGTATTAGGACTGTCTGCTAAAACAGGTTGGGGACAGGACACTCATTCTTGTGGGTGTAAAACTCAGTCCTCACCACTGACTTGCCTTTCAAATAAGCAAGCGGGTAGATCACCTACTACTACAGGATCTCACTAGGCCAAAGGCTTCTACCTCAACATAGCTGCTAAGGTTTCCATCTTTCAAATTTATTCTAGGGTTTCTGAAACTGCAGTTAACAACCCATTTGTGGGCAATGAAATCAATATAGTGATCTGTGACCAGCTTTTGCTTTTAAATAAAACAGAATAGAAGTATCAGAGTTGATTATGGGCAATAATGTTTCAGTAATATGTGTGCATAGCGCCTGTACACAGAAATTCAATAATAAAAATTTACTTTGTACTCTGGGTCACCATCAAAAATGTCCGAAAGCAGGCACAGTGGCTCATACCTGTAACCCCAGCATGTTGGAAGGCTGGAGGATTGCTTGAGGCCATGAGTTCAAGACTAGCCTGGGCAACACAGCAAGATCCTGCCTCTACAAAAATAAAAATAGGGCCAGGCGTGGTGGCTCACGCCTACAATCCCAGCACTTTGGGAGGCCAAGGAGGGCGGATTGCTTCAAGTCAGGAGTTCGAGACCAGCCTGACCAATATGGTGAAACCCTGTCTCTACTAAAAATACAAAAATTAGCTGGGTGTCATGGCGGACACCTGTAATCCCAGGTGCTTGGGAGGCTGAGGCAGGAGAATCACTTGAACCCAGGTAGAGGTTGCAGTTAGCAGAGATCACGCCATTGCACTCTAGCCTGGGTGAGAGTGAGACCCCGTCTCAAAAAATAAATAGTAAATGTCTGAAAGCCACTGATTTATTTTTTTGTTTACTTCCATTTATCTATTTTCAAGTTAACTGACTTCTGTCATCTCTAATCCACTATTAAAGCCATACAGTAAATTTTATTTCAGATGTTATATTTTTCTTTTCTAAAATTTCTATTTTTTAAAAAAATAAATTTATTTGAGGCCAGGCATGGTGGCTCACGTCTATAATCTCAGCACTTTGGGAGGCGGTCAGATAACAAGGTCAGGAGTTCAAGACCAGCCTGGCCAACATGACAAAACCCCATGTCTACTGAAAATACAAAAAATTAGCCAGGTGTGGCGGTGCGCGCCTATAATCCCAGCTACTTGGGAGGCTGAGGCAAGAGAACTGTTTGAACCCAGGAGGGGGAGGTTGCAGTGAGCCGAGATTGCACCACTGCACTCCAGCCTGGGTGACAGAGCGAGGCAGAGTCTTGCTCTGTCACGCAGGCTGGAGTGCAGTGTCATGATCTTGGCTCACTGCAACCTCCACCTCCCGGGTTCAAGTGATTCTCCTGCCTTAGCCTCCCAAGCACCTAAGATTACAGATGCCTGCCACAACACCTGAGTATTTTTAAACAGCTGCTGTATAATCCTTCTCTACTAATCCCAATAACTGGGTCATTTTAGAACTATTCCTTGATTTTTATTTCTTTTTTGAGTATAGGTCACATTTTCCTGTTATCCAGATAGACACTGCAAATAATAGGCTACAGAAACTCAGAATTCTGTTATGTTCCACCAAAGAGAAGTGCCCCCCACCCCCCTTACAGTACAGTTAACTTGGTTATAGTCAAACTACAAACTTCTCTCACACAGTAAGCAACAGCTAAAATCTAAGCTCAATTATTTTAGCCTTAGTTGGACATGTGGTTCAGGATCAGCCAGATTTTGGGGAAGGTAAAAGTGGGCCTCCCCTAAGCCTCTGCTGGCTCTCTCCCTTTCTAGGATTTCTCTTTGTCATGGCTGCCCTGAGGACTGCCTATTCCAGCTTTAGCTGCCCAGCATGGAGAAAGATGGTAAGTGGCCACAAAGCTAACGGCCATCAGAAATAAGAAATTTCCCCAGTGCAATTCTCTTCTTCTAAAATACCTGCCTCCTGGGTATCCACCTGCCCTTAGCTTACTCTCTAGTGTCTGCAGGTAGTTCTTGTATTTTCATCCCCAGTTTATACATGGTAGCAATGGGAGGACTGGGCCCACAGTAGCTCCTCAGTTATTAATTGTAATTGTTGTAGCTGGGCATGGTGGTATGCACCTATAGTCTCAGCTACTTAGGAGGCTGAGGTGGGAGGACTGCTTGAGCCCAGGAATCCTGGGCTTCAGTGAGCTAGGATTGTGTCACTGTACTCCAGCCAGAGCAACAGAGACTCTGTCTCTTAATAAAAAAATTTAAAAATTTATTTCTGAATTTGTTGTAATATTAATTAATGCTTAGGCTAAATCTAAGGGTGAGAAATTAAGTGCTGTGAACAAAAATGTAAACAGGAGGCTGACCTGAAGAAGAGAACCCAGGAGATTCTGACTCCCCTCAGTCCAGGCAATTGGTCAAAAGGACCCCTCAAAAACAAAACTATGTAAGATCTTGAGAGATAACCCTGATATGGTTAGGCTACGGAGACACTGGATCTACAGGTACTTTCATTTCTTTTCTCTCTGTTTCCATGCTGTACAAATTTAAAATGAACGAGGCCAGGTACTGGTGGCTCGTTCCTGTAATCCCAGCACTCTGGAAGGCCAACGTCGGAGGATTGAGTCCAGGAATTCAAGACCAACCTGGCCAACACAGCGAAACCCTCACTATACAAAAATACAAAAAGTAACTGGGCATGGTGGTGTGTGCCGGCAGTCCCAGCTACCTGAGGGCCTGAGGTGGGAGGATGGCGTATTCCTGGGAAGTGGAGGCTACAGTGAGCCAAGATTGCACCACTGCACTCAAGCCTGGGCAACAGAGCATGACCCTGTCTCAAAAAAATAAAATAAGATGAACAAATTAAAAACATTAAGGTTTTATGAGTCCTGTCCTGCCTTGCAATTTATTCTAAAAACCAGAGAAGAATATATTCCAAAAATAAAAAGTAGTATGTTATGTGGGCAGTAGGACATACAGTATCTTCTCGGAAGACCATACCACTATCCCCATGAAGGGGCCATCAAATCCCTCTCTAACCTCTGCTACTTGTAAGTGACACAAGACACCTTTCACAACCTGGGAATAACCACTGCATTTCATTCTTGAGCTTGAACAATATGAAGACTGGAGAAGAGATACTAAGGCCTACACATAAATAGACATATGATAAACTGCCTTTCAGGTGCCAAAAACGGAAACTGGGCAAACAACATTTCACGATTCCAAACAAACTAAAAAAGAAAATAAAATCAATTCATCAAAGTGTAACATTCACATTCTTTAGTAATGTATTCCCCAGATTTCAAAGTGGCTGACTCTAGCAGTGTAAGAAGCCCACTCAGGGACAGACCTCTTAGAGTTTCTACTTTGTAATAGAACTATTTGACTTCTTAAGCTACATATACTTTGAGGGGAAAAAAAATTAAAAAAATAAGAGAATTAAAGTTCAATACTACTAATCCTCTCTTCTGGGAAACAGTCCTTGTAACTCAGAGCACACACCTTGCAAATTTGTGCTGACTCAATACAAGTACATTGCCTCGAATTTCTGCTACAATTTTGCTTTTATCCTCAGGACGACCGTGCTCCAATACATGTTGGATTACGTAATTTCCATATTGATCCTGTTTGAGAAACAGTAAGAGACATAAAATGTATACAAAAGCTAGTTCTGTGGGTTACTTAAGTCCTTACATCTAATTAACACCTATCCTTCTTTTAGCACCATAATGGCTTATATAAATACTAATGAACACAACAATTTTTTAAATAGGTAGTAACATTTTTCTCTATTATTACAAAACAGGAATGTATTATTATCAGACAACAGAATATACATATTCATTTTTAAAAGGGGAGGGAGTGTTATGGGAATAAATATTCATTTTTCTCAAATATATATACAAATAGTTTACTGCACCTATTTATAACAGAGAAAAACTGGAAATATTTGTGTTCAACAAAAAACAAGGGCATACCTAATTATTTAATCAGTGGTATAAGCAGAGAATGTATCAAAGCTAAAAACAAGAAATCAACAAATCAACTTATTTCATTTAATAATTATGAAACAGAGACCCAGAGGAATTAACTGTCTAAGTAAGGTGACACCATGAGTACATGACAGAGTTCTGGAAGCCAGATTTCCTGACTCCAGGGCTAAGGCTCAATTCACTACTCACATTCATAAAACACAAACCAAATGGTTCTATTTGTTCTGAATGAAAATACAATCAAAAGATTTAAGAGTATTTCAAACACCTTAACCTCATCTGGAGCCTACGCTAACAAAACACACAAACTCTGGCCCTGGATGAGCCCACAGGTGTTTGCATTCCTCTACTGCCAACTCCACTACCTGTACAAGTTGTTCTGTGTGCTGGTGAAGCTCCTCTAAAATAGGGAGTGTCTGGTCAGGGAGACAGTGCTCCAGGATTCTCTGAATCACTCGGCAGCCATAAGGATGGGTGGACAAAGCAAACACCTAGGGTAGACAAATGCAAATGAGAAGTAAAAATGACAGTCACCACCTTCAATGCTTCAGTATTATTTATATAAATATATCTGTATTATCCCACTAATCTTCACAAATGGACTTAATGGCATTTTAGTTCTCTCTACATATAATAAGGTATGTGTACATGTAAATAAACCCACTGATTATCTATTTAAGCAATTCATAGATGTGCATAAATTCAGAGCTGAAAAGGACTTTTCCTAGCTGCCAAGAAAGAAACATATAACTAGTCAAAGTCATGAAAACACAGTTAAGAGTCAAAGAGTGTCGGCCAGGCACGGTGGCTCACACCTGTAATCCCAGCACTTTGGGAGGCCGAGGCGGGTGGATCACGAGGTCAAGAGATCGAGACCATCCTGGCCAACATGTGAAACCCTGTCTCTACTAAAAAAAAATACAAAAATCAGCTGGGCATGGTGGCACATGCCTGTAGGCAGGAGAATCGCTTGAACCAGGGAGTCAGAAGTTGCAGTGAGCCTAGACTGTGCCACTGCACTCCAGCCTGGTGACAGAATGAGACTCCGTCTCAAAAAAAAAAAAAAAGAGCCAAGCGTTGTCAACTGACAGCCTCTCCAAAAGACAGCATTAAAAACAGAAAGGGGAAGAACTGGGACCAAATCCTGAATGCTTTCACACGGCTAGAACAACCACAATGCAATGTTCTGATTTAACTGTGGTGTTTTTCAGCAATAAGAAAAGATTCTTTTGGTGGATTTAGAGCAATAGGGAAGCACACCACTGTTGATTCTGCTCTTCTGTGCTGAATGGCATACACTTCAGAACTGTAATCAAGAACAATAGTAAGAGCAATAATAGTAGCTAACACTTACTGGGGGCTTGCCACATGTAACTCATCACACCCAGTGCTTATGTATGATTTTGTTTTGTTTGAGAGACAAGGTCTCACTCTATCACCCAGGCTGGAGTGCAATGGTGATCACAGCTCACTGTAGCCTTGAGCTCTTGCACTCAAGTCATCCTCCTGCCTCACATTCTAAATTGTTGGGAGTACAAACACTCACCACCATATCTGACTACTTTTAAAAAGCCGGGTGCGGTGGCTCATGCCTGTAATCCCAGCACTTTGGGAGGCTGAGGTAGGCGGATCACGAGGTCAAGAGATTGAGACCATCCTGGCCAACATGGTGAAACCTCGTCTCTACTAAAAAAATACAAAAATTAGCTGGGCGTGGTGGTGCGCGCCTGTAGTCCCAGCTACTCGGGAGGCTCAGGCAGGAGAATTGCTTGAACTTGGAAGGCGGAGGTTGCAGTGAGCCGAGATGGTGCCACTAGACTCCAGCCTGGAACCTGGCAACAGAGCAAGACTCTGTTTCAAAAAAAAAAAAATTTGTGTAGAGATGGAGACTCACTATGTTGCCCAGGCTGCTCCTGCACTCCTGGCCTCAAGCAATCCTCCCACCTTGGCCTCCCAGAGTGCTTGGATTATGGGTGTGAGCCACTCCTTATGTGTGACTTTATACATGTAGTTTTATGCTTACAACTGTAAACACAAATAGTCTACTGTATGGTTTTGCTTGAGTTTAGCTTTATAACAATGCTACACTTGTAGTCTGGAGCAACTTGATTTATTTCACTCAACATTATGATTCCCATTTCATCTACAGTACTGTAAGTTTCTGTAGTTTATTCTGCATGGTATACAGGAAGAAATTAGCTAAGCATATGAGACTTTTGGTTTCTTTTCTTTGAGATGGAGTTTCGCTCTTATTGCCCAGGCTGGAGTGCAATGGCACCATCTCAGCTCACTGCAACCTCCACCTCCTGGGTTCAAGCAATTCTCCTGCTTCAGACTCCCAAGTAGCTGGGGTTACAGGTGCCCACCACCATGCCCAGCTTTTTCTATTTCTAGTAGAGACAGAGTTTCACCATGTTGGCCAGGCAGGTCTCGAACTCCTGACCTCAGGTGATCCACCTGCCTCGGCCTCCGAAAGTGCTGAATTACAGGGGTGAGCGACCACTCCCAGAAGGGGAGGAAGGCAGCAAATCACACTGCCATGTGTGTACCTATGCAACAATCTTGCATGTTCTTCACATGTACCCCAAAACCTAAAATGCAATTAAAAAAAAATGCAATACCCTGCTCATGGTCATCTGGGTTGTTCCAGTCTTTTAAGAGAATAATGGTGTTTTAAACATGTCTAAATAGGTCCTGTGGTATACATGTACAGATATTTCAACAGGATCACAGAAACTATAAAGGTTGAAATTTGAAAGACAATGCTAAGTTATTTTCCAAAATGGTTGTGTCAGTATCTATTCCCACCAGTGTACCTGACTCCGGCCAGCACACATAGCAACTGATGGGTAAAAAATGGTCTATCATTTGTGGCTTAATTTTGCATTTTCCTTGTTCCTAATGGAACTGAGTACTTTTTCACGTCTACTGGCAATTTGTGTTTCTTCTATGAAATGTCAGTTTGTGTTTTGGGCCCACTTTTACATCATGTTGTATTGTTTGCCTTCATTACAGAGAGGTTCTTTATACACTCTAGTTACTAATTCTTTGACAGCTGCATCTTGAAAATACTCCCATTTCACCTTTTTTGTTGTATACTTCCACAAATGTAACATCTTAATGTTAAGGTAAACAGATATACCCTTTTTTCATTAAGTCAGAAACTCCCAATAACCACGTGGGTTGCTGTCAGTAATTTACCATCATGGTCACTGAGCAAACAGCAAAATTTAAAGATTACTACATCCCTTATCAATCTACACTTAGCAGTACATACAGTTATATCTGATAATCTATGTGCTTTTTCTCATTTTTCTCCCTTCCTAAAGAAAGGCCAATCTCACATACCCAAAATGGTGAGTTTTACTGTTCTGTCCCACCCACCTTAGGAGACTACAAGGACTTTGTGTTTTAGGGAGAAAAAAAAATTAACAACTATAGCCAATTCAGAGGCAATTCTGGAAAAACAGAGGTATTTACATATAAAAGTAACAATTTTACTTGGAAGCTGAAGCTAAGAAGAGATTTTTGACATACGAGAAAACAGGAGAAACTAGAAGTTATTTCTGGTTATGAGGACATTTAACACAATTCAAACCAACCTGGTCTTCATCCCCTCCAAAAAAATTTAAGCAAGAAGCATCTTGTTATTTTAAAGATATATTCACACATGACCTACAACATTAGTTCTGTAAATTACCTGAATTTTAAATCAAATTTAAAGCATTGAAATATCAGAATAAATTGTACTTAACCAGGAGAAATAATTTATCCTTCAAATATGAGATTTCATCTTAACAATTCTTAAGACAGTGTTTCATACCAACATGAGCAGACATCTGCATTAATGATGGAAAGAAGGCCTAGAGACACTGAAGGGAAGAGACTTACAGCACATAGGTACTTGATAGTACTGCTACTGTCAAGTACTACAGGATTGCTGTTTACTGCAGTCTAAAGTACATTCAGGCTAGGCACAGTGGCTCATGCCTATAATCCTAGCAACTTCAGGAGCCTGAGGCAGGTGGATCACTTGAGTGTAGAAATTCGAGACCATCCTGGACAACATGGTGAGACCCCCATCTCTACAAAAAATTTAAAAATGAGCCAGGTGTGGTAGTATGTGTCTGTAGTTTCAGCTACTTGTGAGGCTGAGGTGGAAGGATTGCTTGAACCTGGCAGTTCAAGGCTGTAGTGAGCAGTGATGTCGCCACTGCACTCCAGCCTGGTAAACAGGACGCGACCCAGTCTCAAAAAAAAAAATAAATAAAGTACTTTAAGTACATTGAGAACATGCCACAAATTCTATTCTGTTTTCTACTCACAAAGGAAATCAATTTGTTTCCATTATTTCTCTCCTGTGTCACTTACCTGTCCCTTAAATGCATCGATGATAAATTGCAAAGACTGGGGCTGTACACATTCAATGCATTTCTGAACCACATGATTGCCATTCTGATCTTTCACACACTTCAAGACATGGCCATCTAGTTCCCGAACCATCTCATTCTATTGGAGACAAAGAAAGAAAGCACCACCAGAATCACAGCAAGCAAACATGTGGACAAAGAATGTTCTTGTCACCAAACATGAAAGCACTGAACAGAGAATCTGTGACGATGAAAGCAGAATAGCACTGTGGGACAATGACAACAGGAAAACAAATGAGGCCTTGAGTCTTTTCATGTGATAGCAAATTTACAGTAAAATTTCCAACAACAAATTTACTGTAACAATACCCAGCAACCAAAAAGATCTCAACCTGTAAAAACAAACAAACAAACAAAAAAAGAAAAACCTCTTAGAATCTTTTTTTTTTTTTTTTGAGACAGAGCCATGCTCTGTCACCCAGGTGTAGTGCAGTGGCACGATCTCAGCTCATTGCAACTTCTGCCTCCTGGGCTCAAGCAATTCTCCTGTCTCAGCCTCCTGAGTAGCTGAGATTACAGCTGCACACCACAACGCCCAGGTAATTTTTGTATTTTTAGTAGAGACAGGGTTTCGCGATGTTGACCAGGGTGGTCTCGAACTCCTGACCTCAGGAGATCCGCCCTCCTTGGTCTCCCAAAGTGCTGAGATTACACCTCTTAGATCTTAAAAAGAAAAAGGGTGGACATTTTCAAATACACAGGAGCCTATAATATCAGGAACAGACACTCCTTAACTTACTAAAGAATTACATTCCAATAAACCTGTTATAAGTTGAAAATATCATTAACTAAAAAATGCACTTAAATATATCTAATTTACAGAACATCATAGCTAAGCCTAGGCCATGTCAGAAACGCTCAGAACACTTACAGTGGCCTACAGTTAGACAAAATTATCTAACACAGAGCCTATTTTATAATTAGAAAAAAAATTTACAGGCCAGGCACCCTGTAATCCCAGCACTTTGGAAGGCCAAAGCGGGTTAATCACTTGAGGTCAGAAGTTTGAGACCAGCCTGGCCAACATGGCAAAAACCATCTCTACTAAAAATACAAAAATTAGCTGGGCATGGTGGTGTGTGCCTGTAGTCCCAGCTACTCAGAAGGCTGAGGAGGGAGAATCACTTGAACCTGGGAAGCAAAGGTTGCAGTGAGCCAACATCATGCACTGCAATCCAGTCTGGGTGACAGAGCAAAACTCTGTCTCAAAAAAAAAAAATTATAATTAAAAATAAAAACAGTTCAGGTATGGTGGCTCAGGCCTGTAATTCCAGCACTTTGGGAGGCCGAGGCAGGCAAATCACGAGATCAGGAGTTCAAGACCAGCCTGACCAACATGGTAAAACCCCATCTCTACTAAAATTACAAAAATTAGTTGGCTATGGCACATGCCTGTAATCCCAGCTACTCAAGAGGCTGAGGAAGGAGAATCACTCGAACCTAGGAGGTGGAGGCTGCAGCGAGCCGAGATCATGCTACTGCACT
Source organism: Cheracebus regulus (assembly GCA_963574635.1). NCBI lineage: Eukaryota > Metazoa > Chordata > Mammalia > Primates > Pitheciidae > Cheracebus > Cheracebus regulus. The sequence goes on along the minus strand of CAUYQU010071365.1, from coordinate 2,680 downwards.
CCAGCCGGGAAAAAGAGCAAGACTGTCTCAAAAAAAAATAAATTAAATTTTAAAAAAGATTCAAAGTACAGTTTTTCCTGATGTATAATGCTTTTACATCATTTGTAAATTGAAAAATCGTAAGTCAGGGGCTATTTCTACACTGTATTAAAGAATTTCTACATGGCACACAATCACAGTCCCAGCTACTCTGAAGGCTGAGGTGGGAGGATCACCTGAGCCCAGGAGTTCCAGGCTGCAGTGAGCTATGATGGTACCACAGACAGAGCAACACCCTGTCTCTAAAATTAAAACAAAACTAAACCAAACTAAAGAATTTCAGACACTTTCACATGTTATAATTCATCATGTTTTTATTATGACAACCCTGTAAAGTATTTATAGTAATGATACTAATTAATCTAGAGTCTACTCCTGGTTAGGCACACCTCTAAGTGTGTAACATGTTTTAACTGAATTTTCCTAACAATCTTATGGAGTGGACACCACTATAGATGGAGAAACCAAGGAAAAGACAAATTGAAAGACTTACAAAACTACAGACCTAGATTCCCAAAATTCAAACCCAAGCAATCTGGCTGAACTATATGATAAACCACTATGTCAGTAAACCAAACTGTCAACAATATATTATCCTGAACACCCCACCTCTACTGGCATGTAAAAGAAACTCAGACAGGACGCTTAAGTCACATATTTCAAACTATGGATAGAAAGTGAAAGAATTAGAATTCTAGCCTAAAGCTATGACTCCAGCATCTATGATCTTACTACTAGCCCATAGTGACTGCAGAGTCAGCAGGAATGGTTCTCTTGGTTAATTAATGAAAAGTGTCCAAACACAGGAAGCAGATGAAATGGCCAGGACCTGAGTATATGAGTAGGAAATGGGTGATGGTGAAAGGTTATCTAGAAAGAGAGACCACTGAGATTTCAATTGGAGCCCTTCCCCCAGACTCACTGCCCCAGGTCTCAGGTATCTTGAAATTAAATGCCTGCACCATGGCTATGCCTGATACCTCCTGCCCAATCTCTCTGCTGTCTCCAATCTCCGTATATTGGCTAAACTGTGCTGCCAGTGGATTTATGTTAGAATACTGCAAGTCACGTCAAAATAGTGATGTTAACGAATGCAATATCTTAAATCCCCAAAATGGTGAGTATCTCAAACAACTAAGATATCACATAATTAAATAAAGATCACAATGGCAGGGGCTAAAGAAGCAAAACGTAACAGACACAGTGGCAAGGGAGTAATTATTATTATTATTTTTGAAACAGGGTTTCTCAGGATCTGTCACCCAGGCTGGAGTGCAGTGGCGCAATCATGACTCACTGCACCCTCAACCCCCAGGCTCAAGTGATCCTCCTGCCTCAGCACTCCCACGTAGCTGAGACTACCGGAGTGCACCAACATGCCCCTCAGGCTGGTCTCGAACTCCCGGGCCCTACCGATCTACCTACCTTGGCCTCACAAAAGTGCTAGGATTGCAGGCATGTGCCACTCTGCTGGGCCCAAAAGAGAATAATTTACTCTGGAAATATAATTATGGGAATGATAGAAAATGAAGCTTATACAAAAATAAAGAACAGTTATAAGCAAAATGAAGGAGAGATGGCTTCCCTGGATATTTTTGTGATCCAGAAGAAATAAAAATTCCAATAAAGATGAGTTAATTTTACCTAAAATGACAAACTTGCATCTAGAAAAGAGTAAATAATCCATAGCAGGAAGCATAAGTCAGGCCCAAAGCAAGACACCACAGAGAAACATGACCAGAAAAAGTATGTGCAGAAATATAACACAGAAAAGAACAAAAGCTGAGTATGGTGTCTCACATCTGTAATCCCAGCACTTTGGGAGGCCAAGATGGGAGGATCAATTGAGCCCAAGGGTTCAAGACCAGCCTGGGTAACATGACGAAGCCCCATCTCTACCAAAAATACACACATTAACCAGGTGAAGTGGAGCATGCTTGTAGTTCCAGCTACTCGGGAGGCCAAGATGGGAGGACCATTTGAGCTCAGGAGGCTGAGGCTGCAGCAAGGCGTAAATGTGCCACTGCACTCTACCCTGGATGACTGTGAGATCCTGTCTCGAAAAAGAAATAAAAAAAGAAAAACAAGAAAATTAAAGAGAAAGAATTCAACTATCCATGAAAATTCAAGAAAAATTTAAATTGGCAAAGATTTAAACGTTACAAGAGCTTCACACATGCTTCTAATTACTTATACTTTCTTATTAATGCTATATCTCTAGTACTAAGCACTGAATAAATGAACTCCAGAACTGCTCTGTCTCCAACATTCTCTCTCTCCCTTCACCAGCATCTTGACACATACCTATGAAACTTACCACTTTAAAAACTTTGGACATCTTGCCTTCAACTGCCATTGCCAATACCAGTGCAGTGGTTTGGATTGGTTTGGTTTGACTCAGAGGTGGTGGGTGTCTTGTCTGGCTCAGAACTTGAGTCCATAACAAAGATTCTCATTACCGAACTTTGTTCTCAGTGAGGGCAAGTGGGTCATCATTGCCGGACAATGGCCAACCAACCCCTCGATTGAGAAGGGCTGAGTGAGCTCAGAGCCCAAAAGTTGAAGGCTCTGATGAGAAGCACCAGAGGCTGGAGGCGCTGCCTAGCACAAACACAACTGTAGCATACCCTGCCTGTGGGTT
>CAUYQU010071361.1:0-57833 GCA_963574635.1 Cheracebus regulus | reverse complement strand
AAAAAGACTGATCTCTTAAGCCAGCTTACTACTTGGTAGGCTTCTGGTCAAGGTTCCAGTAGAGAGGTAGCCATTTCATTTGTAATCTCCAAAGGCTTTAACTTCCTTCCTTCCTTCCTTCCTTCTTCCTTTCCTTTCCTTCTTTTCTTTCCTTTCCTTTCCACCGCTCCCCACTTTTTTTCTAAACTTTCTATGCAGGTATTATTTTAAATGTTAGCAGAGATGATGTACATCTTTGTCTTGCTCCTAATTTAAAAGACAATTATTTTAATATTTTACCATAAGAAAGATGTTTGCTATAGGGTTCTAGTGGATTACATTTATGAGGTTAAGAAAATTTCCTCTAGTCTTAGTTTGCTAAGAGTTGTTCTTGTTTTTTCATCATGAATGAGTGTTGAATTTTACCAATTTGTTTTTCTTTCTTTTCTTTTCTTTTTTTTTTTTTTGAGACAGTCTTTCTCTGTCACCTATGCTGGAGTGCAATGGTGCCATCTTGGCTCACTGCAACCTCTACCTCTTGGACTTAAGTGATCCTCCCTCTTTAGCCTCCCAAGTAGCTGGGACTATAGGTTTGTGCCACTATGTCTGGCTAATTTTGTATCTTTTGTAAAGACAGGGTTTTTCCATGTTGCCCAGGCTGGTCTCAAACTCTTGAACTCAAGCAATTTGCCCTCTTTGGTCTCCCAAAGTGCTGGGATTACAAGCATGAGCCACTGTGCCCAGCCTCCCATTTAATTTGGTAGATATAGTTGTAGATTTTAATATGTTAAACCAGCAGTCCCCAACCTTTTTGGCACTGGGGACTAGTTTTGTGGAAGACGAGTTTTCCACAGACAAAGTGGGTGGGGAGGGTAGGGAGGAATGTTTTGGGATGAAACTGTTCCACCTCAGATCATCAGGCATTAGATTCTCATAAGGAGCCCACGACCTAGATCCCTTGCATTTGCAGTTCACACTAAGGTTCCTGCTCCTATGAGAATCTAATGCTGCTGCTGATCTAACAGGAGGAAGCGCTCAGATGATAATGTTCACTGGCCCACAGCCCACCTCTTGCTGCACAGTTGGGTCCCTAACAGACCATAGACTGGTACTAGTCTGTGTTAAACTACCTATGCATCCCTAGGATAATCCCAGCTTGATACTACTGTGTTTTTTAAGTCCTACTGCATTTGATATGTGAGTATTTTGTTTAGAATTGTTCGTCTGTAATCATTAGTAAGATGGCCTGTGACTTTACTCTTTTTCAGATTGTCCTTGTCTCATTTTGTTAGAATAAGTCTGGGAGATTTCCTTCTTTTCTAATTTTCAGGAAGTACTTGATCCTTGACAGCTGCACTGTAAAATCATAAGGACTTGATTTTCTTTTTCCAGTGGGAAGATTTTAAACTACTTATGGAAGGTCTTTAAACAGCATTTACTATTCTGGCCTTGTCATTCTTCTTACATGAGTTTTATAATTTTTTTTCTTTCTTTTACTTTTTTTGAGATGGACTCTTGCTTTGCTGCCTAGGCTGGAGTGCAGTGGTGCGTTCTTGGCTCACTGCAGCCTCTGCCTCCCGGTTCCAGCGATTCTCCTGCCTCAGCCTTCCAGGTGGCTGGGATTACAGGCATGCACCACCACGCCTGGCTAATTTTTGTATTTTTAGTAGAAACGGGTTTCACCATGTTGGCCAGGCTGGTCTCGAACTCCTGACCTCAGGTGATCCATCTGTCTCAGTCTCTCAAAGTGCTGTGATTACAAGCATGAGCCACTGTGTCCAGCCAAGTTTTATAGATATTTTTCTAGGAATTAATTTAAAGTTTCAAGTTTATGGTATATGTTGGTTGTTAGTATTCATGTATCTAATTTTAATCTTTTTTGCTATCTACAGATGTATATCATTTTTCTGCCTTCTTTCATTTTCTTTCTTGATCAGTCTCATCAGAGGTTGCTCTATTTTATTCAAAGAATCAACTCTTTTTGCCCTAGTTCACTAATATGTGCTTTTGTAAAATCTCTTAAATTTGCAGGGTCTTTTTTTCTGCTACTTTTCCAGCTGTTAAATTTGGTTGCATTTATCATTCATATCACATTTTCAGCGTCTCTTTTGGCACAAGTGTTTTAAGCTGTTAATTTCCTTTAAAGTATCCTCTTAACTGACTTCTCACAAGTTTTGATCTGCAATTTTTAAAAATCACATAGTTTGAAATATTTTATAATTTCCATTGTGCTTTATTTTAAAATCTATTGTTTAAAGTCATTGCATAAATAAGTACATTTATTGTTTAAATTTAAAAACATGAAAACCCATGTTCTTGTTTTTATATTTCTTAAAGCACTTTCTAGACTTCTAAATTTTCTGTTATGGTCAGGCAACAAAGTTTGAGTGATAATGATTTTTGAAATTTGTTGAGACTTGCTTTATATTTCATGAGACTTGCTTTATTTTCTATTGGGAGGAATGTGTTCTTTAACTGCAAGTTTCATGTTTCCTTATAAACTTGATGGTTCAAATTATCTACACAATTAGTATGGTTGTCTTAACCTAAAGGCTTGTTGAACTCTCCCACTATAATAGTGAGTTTGTCAAAATTTCCCTCTACTTCTATAAGTTTTTGCCTTATGTATTCTGTGGCTTTGTTATTAGGTATATCTAAATTTAGAATATTTTTACCTTCTTTCTGAATTGAGTCTTTTATCATTATATAGTGTTCCCCTTTCTCCTTTATCTTGCTTTTTTGTATTAATAAAGCTGTCAGTTTAAAATACAATTAACATTTGCATGGTATATTTATTTCCATTCTTTTCAAGTTTCTTTGTCCTCATTTTTTTGTGTACCTTTTGTAAAAGCACATAGCAGAATTTAAAATCCAGCCACATCTCCCTTCCTTTAATCAGCAAGTTGAGACTATTTATCATGATTGTTTACTGAATCTCATACATGCACTTTCTACTTGTCACTTTTTGCTGTGCTTTTTTCTCTCTTCTTGCTTTCTCAATTAATTGAATTTTGATTTGTTAATCTGTTTTTCTTATTCATTTTTATTCTTCCTGGTTCAAGAGTTTTGTTCTCTATTTCTGTCATTTAGAAATTGCCAAAGAAATTGTACCATACATATTTAACAACTCCACAAAGTCTAAACTCAATATCTATATCTCACTTTTTACTGTAGATGTTTACCAGTTTTAATAAAGTCTAAACTTACTATCTACATCTCACTTTTCTCTCCTCCTTCTCTCTTTCTTTCCCTTCTTCTTTTCCTTACTCTGAGTCTTTATGCTTCTCCTCCATTCCCCTTTTCCCTGAAGATTTCACTTTCTTTATTTCTTTTTTTTTCTTTTCTTTTCTTTCTTTCTTTTTTTTTTTTTTTGAGAAGGAGTCTCATTCTATTGCCAGGCTGGTTGCAGTGGCACTATCTCGGCTCACTGCAACCTCTTCCTCCCAGGTTCAAGTGATTCTCCTGTCTCAGCCTCCCCAGTAGCTGGGACTACAGCTATGTGCTACCACGTCCGGCTAATTGTCGTATTTTTAGTAGAGACAGTGTTTCACCATGTTGACCAGGATGGTCTCGATCTCTTGACCTTGTGATCTGCCCGCCTCGGCCTCCCAAAGTGCTGGGATTACAGGCGTGAGCCACCGCGTTCGGCTGATTTCACTTTCTTGATTACCCAATGATGTTTTAAAAATTATGTTTGTCATCATTTTGCCACATTCTATTTGAATGTAGCAATAGACTCTTCAGAAAAATCAGTCACATAAAGAATATCTTCTCTTACTGATTTGAGGGTACATGCCAAGAGTAGAATTTCTGGATCACTTTCAGCTTAAACAGATGTTCCGGGTGTGGTGGCTCATGCTTGGTAGTACCAGCACTTTGGGAGGCTGAGGCGGGCGGATCATGAGGTTAGGAGTGAAACCTGTCTCTACTAAAAATATGAAAATTAGCTGGGCGTGATGGTGGGCGCCTGTAATCCCAGCTACTTGGGAGGCTCAGGCAGGAGAATCTCTGGAACCCAGGAGGCAGAGGTTGCAGTGAGCTGCGATGGTGCCAGTGCACTCCAGTCTGGGAGACAGAGCTGAACTCCGTCTCAAAAGAAAAGAAAAAAGAAAAGAAAAGAAAACTACCAAAACAGTTTTCTTCCGTGGTGATTATAACAGCTGATAGTCTCATCAAAAGTATATCAAGTGTTCATTTTCTCAAAAATTGCTGAAGATTGTGTTTTACCAAATACTTCAATTTTTGTTAAGCTTTATTTGGGGAAAACAATTTATCATTTCCTTGAAATGGCTTTGTTATTAAGTGTATCTAAATTTAGAGTATTTCAGTATTCTTTTCTGTTTACTGAATATTGAGGTTTACTCTTCTCTGAGTTGCCCTTATTTTTCTATCAATTTATATAAGTTCTCTATTCAGAATAGCATTTCTCTCTGTGTGTGCTATAATACTCATAGCCAAATATGTACTCTTATTCAGTACATTAATATTAGAATATTTTTTAAGAATGTATTTTAATGACAACTATTACCTGTCTTCTTATATTTACCTATATTTTACAACTTTTCAATAGGCTTTGCAATACTTGTATATAGATAAAAATGTTTTATGAAAAATATATTTCGCAAAACGATTGACAGGAACGATGTAGTTATTCAACAGAGAAATGGAGCCAATTCATTTGAGAAGGAAGCCTTGAAGGGCCAACATTAACCCAAGGATGAAAGGGGTTGCTTCCTTTGAGGGTGAGGAATGTGCTCAAGGTTAAGACACACCGGACAACAGCTTTGCTGGGTGGACAAATTCCTTGGGAGGATGATTTGTTCAAGTTTCAGCTGGGATGTTGGATTAGGTCACTCTGTGTCTCTACTAATTGTGAGTCCATGATTAATGGCAGACTAAAACATTTGGAACCCTGAGCCGAAGAATATCTGGTATGAGATGGATTCGTGTGTAGCCTACCTAATCCGAGTAAACAAGTCTTCTCCTTTTCTCAGTTCTATTTTGTGCAGAAGCTGGTCCTGCAGATAGAAGGGCCATTTAGAAAAGAATTGACAGGGCAGAACTAATGATTGACCACGTTAGCTCCACCGAGGTAATGAGAACAGGGTGGAGCTTTGAGTAATGGTGGGTGCTAGGAGAAATGACCTTTAGCAGAGACAATGACTGGGGAACTGGGCTGTTGGGGTTGGCACTCATCTCACCCCAGGATCTCATCATACCAGCTCAAGAACCTGTGAGGAAGGGTGCCTACCTGAGGGAAAATGGGGATAAAGCAGCTGGCTTTGGATTGATTTCCCTAGCCCCATCTGGTCATCACTGCTGGGCTTTAGGCAAGGCAGACAGACTTAAACTCATATATAGTCTAAGTGATGTGTAGGGGCTGGGTTTGATGGACAACATACGTATGTGAAATTCAAGGGACTTGCTGGGGTCTTCATCCATAAGGCAATTTCCCCCCAGAGTGTGTATTTAGGTAGAAGCAAGGGTATGTTTGTGCGTGGGTATGTGTTATTGTTAATAATAAACGATGCTTAGCTGGCGATTAGAACCGTTCAGGGAGCTTAAGGATTTTAATAGAGTCCACAACCTTACGAAAAATTTTTCTCTGGATAGGAGAATACGGTGTGGAGCATGGCTGGGTGGAGGGAGAAGATAACTTGGATATGTGGATTGACTATTGTCGAGATGGATCGTCTCGGCTAGGAAAAAAAAAAGGAACAAAGTAAGAAGGGAGAAAGCGAAGAAGCCCCTGAGCCTTCGACAGAGCAAGAAAGTCCGAGGATGAAGGCGAGAGCAGCGGCCAAGGCAGGGGCGCAGGGCACAGGGGCCCCGGGATCTGGAGGCTAGGAAGGCGGGCGAGGTCAGGGAGGGGCCTCGGGAGCGTGGCCACCCACGCTCTGCCCCCTCACTGCGCCTCTAGAAAAGGAGCGCGGTCCGGGAGGCGGGTCTGTCTCAGAAACTCCGCGCGGCCGCAGCAGAACACTCAGCGACACCCGCGGGGAGCCAGAGCCTCTCGGCGCTGGAGCGTGGCGCGTCCCAGACGGTTCCGCGGGGCGAGCTCCGGCGCCCCTTGAGCGCTCGGGGTGGGTCTCACAACACCGCCACGTCCAGTTCGCCTGCCTCGGGGGTTGGGTCCACTGGGCAGGGGGCGCCCTGGGCAGGGGGCGGGGACCAAGGGATGGCAGGGGTCGCCTGCGTTGAAACTTCTGGTTCCTCCTGAGCAGGAGGCGCCCGTGTCCTCCTCCGAAAGAGCGCAGGGCACACAGGACACAGCGCCCGGACGCGCGCCTCGGACGTCGACCAAAGGTCCTCGACTCCCGCGTGGGCTCCCTCCTCTGCGTCCAGGTGATCTGACCCGGGGCGTGGGGCACTGGGTGAGGCGTTAACCTGAAATTGAGAGGGAAGAAATTCCCTGGTTCTACCCTAGCCCTTCCAATACAATACGTATCATAAACTGCTGGTTTTCACCTCAGTTTGGGGAATTTGCACAATTTTCAACCATGTGAAACAACTTGAATGTGCTGTTTAGATTTGTTTCGTATGATTTCTCTCTTCAGCCTAACTTTTTTGGGGAGGTGGCAGACGGCGGTGTACGGGGGCGGCGGGGTTGGGTATGTGTTCTGGATCTGCTGTCCTCACTCTCTCCCTCCCTGTTGCTGTCAAGGTTGTAAAAGGGACATTTCTAACACCAGTCTTGAATAACAGCTGTGTGGCAATTCAATGCCAACTTATTCCTTGACTTCCTCTTATGTGCTTTGGGCCGATTTTACCGAACAACAGTTGGCAACGAAGTGTGCAAAGCAGCATTAGAAAATGCCAGGATTTTGCTGAATGTAATGGGCCCTTCCTACTCTCATCCTACCTTACATCACCTTTGTCTTCATGACCCTTCATGTGTGTATATGTTCATCTTCTCCAACCAGCTCCTCATCAACCTGAGAGAAGCCAGGGATACACCGGACATTAGTGCCTAACGGTATTTTCCAATAAATAGAAACAGCAGTAGCTTTGAAACTTAAACGGTGCTTGTGAGATCTAGTACCATTTGGGTTGGTAACACCTCAATTAACAAAAACAAAATATTTCTTATGGTTACATGTAGAAAGGACTGCATTTTGATCCACTGGGCTGAAATGTGTTGTGGCAGGTAGGAGTCTTGGATAGGCAGTCAGGAGTTTGAAGTCTTGCGGGACCGTATCACTTAAAATTGTTCTAATCAGTAAAGGGAAAAGGTTGGCGCACAAGCTCTTTAAGGTTTCTGCCAGTTTTAAAGGACTGTGATTAAATGAACTTTTCACATTTTCATAAACGTGTTGGATTTCAATGGCTCCCAAAGACTCTTGATCAGAACGTTGGAAATCAAATTGGAACTGTAATGTCCTAAAGGAAGGTGTGACAATCAGTAACTTAGAAAAAACTAACAAATACCTAGTAAGCAAATTTGGCTTGATCAAAAACAAATATATGTTTATGTATAGTTTTTTAGATCAAGTGATTGAATAATATATATATGTTTTTTAATAGTAATGGGTTTTGCTGCAAGAAGATGGTTCTACCTACAGCTGGGCTGCATGATGCTGATCAATCCGGTTAATACTGACTTAAAGTTTCAAAAGGGAGTGCTTGCTAGCATTAGCCCTGGGATCACCGAAGACATTGACCTCCAGTGCTGGAAAACTTGCTCTTTGACACTGATAGATCTTAAGGAACTCAAGATAGAGCACAATGTGGATGCTTTTTGGAATTTCATGTTGTTCTTGCAAAAATCTCAGTGGCCTGGACATTATAATATCTTCTTAAACATAGCTCAGGATTTCTGGGACATGTATGTAGACTGCTTGCTTTCAAGATCTCATGGAATGGGCAGAAGACAGGTGATGCCCCCCAAATATAATTTTCTACAGAAAATAACAGGAGGTAATTTAAATGTATATTTAAAATAATAGCTTTAAAAGTCACTATTTTCTTTTCTTTAAAAGTCACTATATAATTCTTCTGATTTTTTTCATGTTACCCAACAAACTAGCAAATTTGCCATATTTAGTTTTGTCCTAAAATGATGGGTTTTGATTTTCATTTTTACTTATTTTATATTATTTACAAACCACATGAGCTCTGATGTGCAAACAATTCTAAATGGTCTTGGAATATAACACACTTTGGTAGATAATTAAAATTATTCTTGTTTCCCCATGAATAGTTCATAAGAAAGTCATTTAACCCTGTAATTATATTACATTTGTTGAAGAAATTTTAAACATCAGACATGTACTTAGGCTTTTGAAATTAATTTCTTCATAGAGTTGTATAAAAGCGGGAAGATCATATTGGAATGAATATCAACACTGTGTTCTTTTAAATCTTATAGGACTAGATTTTACAAAATGAGAATATTACATTTAAGAGAAAACATGAAAAATACCTCAAGCAAGATGCCAGTGACCTGAAAACTTGTATTTATGAGATCAAATATTTCTTCTAGTAGTTATACAAATTATTTCTTTAATACTGATCAACTTTTTTGTTGTAATTGCTTTACTGCTGTTAAATTATTCCAATCTTTTCAGGTAATTTCTCAATAATTTTTGACTTAGAAGGTGTGTTTGCACAGTGTCTTCATTTTAAAGAAAACACAACTTAAAAGGCAAATGTGATATATATTTTTAATATAATAGTCCATGGAATAAAATTATAACCAATTTTATAAGGTATCTTATACATTAACATTGACTTTTAAACTGTGCCAAAATTAATGGCAGTATTACCCTAAAAAGTAATATTTAATGTAGTATATTGTGTTGTTATTGAAATGTACATTTCATTACCAAGCTATCTTCTATATTAAAGTATTTTTTATGCATTAAGCACTAAAACTTTTTATGGTCTCCTTTTTATTGTCTTTGTTTTGAAAAAGGAACATAATAAACAAAAAGACAGTAAGAAAATTCATTTTAGTAAAGTATAAGATAGAATTTTTGTGTTAGCTGAGTTTTTTTAATATTGCCTATTTTTATCTCACATCTTATTTCAAAAAGGATGTGAAGCTTAAATATACCAAAGAAAAGGAAAACATGAGGGAGGAAATTGGAACAATGAGACATGAAGACAGGAAAGTAATACAATGTAGTTATGGTTTAGAGGAATACTTTTTGAATGCATGTCATAAAAGCCTATACCTTTGATAAAGGGTACCTATAAATTTGTTCTGTCTCCCACTTCTCATAGTGAAGAGAGACACATGAACAGTTTCAAGATTCACATGCTTATAAGAAAATCCAAACCATATGTTCAATAGAGGCCCAGCCTTTTCCAGGACGAAGAATCAATAAAAATCTTGACCCATAGGTTTTCACAGTGGCTACCATGGTTTACAGCACCGGTTTCAAGTATCCTTACAATGACAGGTTCTCTCCTGTACAATCTGATTCGAGTACACTCAAACTCAAATGCAAAAAGTTTTAAAATCAGCCAAAATAATACTGAACAAGTAACTCTCTATGGTTTGACCTGATCCAAGAATAAACTGTGAATTACAGGAGGGACAGTCTTTGCATTATGGAGCACTTTCAAATTCTGATGACATACAGATCATTTATTAGGGGTTTTATATACAAACACTCATAAGATTATATTTTACATGTAATTTCAGGGGGCTGCATAAATCCCAGGTTAAGAATCTTCAATATTAAAGAAGGACCTCATAGCGTTCAGTAATATTGTTTCATATAAGCGATTTTGCATAAGTGAGTGGCAGATAATATGAGATTGTAGAGCTAATAAATTCCTAGATTGAAAATATCTTACCAATTAAGGATGGATCCCTAAGCTCAGAAAAGCAACTGGTTGGAGGGTAGGGCTAATGTTCTCATAAAAATGACCAGACAGATGTCCACCTAGAATTCATTTCCTGCAGAGGAGCTGAAATGGTACCTACAGGCATTGTTAGGTTTTCCTTAAAAAACAGTTCTCTTTTACAATCTGTGGGCAAATGATTGAAGCTCAAAAGTTCAATGCTGTAAAGCAAGACCACAAGATTTTAGTCCAAAAAATTGTTCAACCAGTTGTCCTCAATCACTCATAGTTGTCATGACAATTTTATTGCAGCAATGCTAAACATTTTAGATTAAATCAATAAAATTAGTCTTCCAGTTAATGGCAAAATTGTTTCTAGTTCTTTTAACTGAATTTACATACTACATTGGATTAAAAATAAGACCATTTGCTAAACTGGGCAATCTGGTTTTAGAACAGTTCATCGTAAGCTTTTTGATGGTGATTACATACCGATTTATGTTAAAATTCCTCCCCGTTTTTGGCACAAATAGTGTCATCTGGGTATAAAAAAACTTATTCTTTCTGTTCATTATTGATTCATTCAATAAATATTCGTTAAGCTTAAGGGTATATTAGTGAACAATCCAGACGTAATCCTTGACTCACAGAGTTGACACTGCAGTGGGACAACGTGGGGGATAGACTGAAATATCTAATTCAAAAGCAATTTTATGATATCAAAATAGAAGATAAAGAGAGTGGTCAAAATGAAGCTGAATGGGGACAATATGTATTTCTCTTTTGTCCTTTGACTAGATCAGCCAAGAGATCATTTTATGAAACAAACCACCAATTCTTGTAGTGGTACCATGGTGAAGACTCAATCAGTTTCACAGCTTTGGGTTTATGCTGTCCTCATTTGGCTTAGCTCAAAATTATTTTTCAGAGAGCTTAAGGCTGAGGAGAAAAAAGGTGTCAAAGAATCATATTGACCCCACAAATATTTCTTCATAAGATGATACAAGGGATAATTATCTATGTCTCAAGTTCCTCCACTGTTTCTATCAAATCTCTTTTTTTGAGATGGAGTTTCATTCTTGTTGCTCTGGCTGTAGTGCAATGGCATGATCTAGGCTCATTGCGACCTCCGCCTCCCAGGTTCAAGTCGTTCTCCTGCCTCAGTCTCCCAAGTAGCTGGGATCACAGGTGTCCGCCACCATGCTTGGCTAATTTTTTGTGTTTTTAGTAGAGACAGGGTTTCACCATATTGGCTAGGCTGGTCTCGAACTCAATGCTTTCCACAATGGTTGAACTAATTTACACTCCTAGCAATGGTGTATAAGCATCCCCTTTTCTCTGCAACCTCGCCAGCATGTTATTTTTTGACTTTTTAATAATACCATTCTGACAGGTGTGAGATGGTGGTTTGATAGCATTTCACTAATGATCAGTGATACTGAGCTTTTTTTCATGTGCTTGTTGGCTCCTTGTATTACTTCTTTTGAAGTTCACGTTCTTTGCCCACTTTTTAATGTTTTTTTTTTCTTGTAAATTTGATAAACTTTTCATTTTAAAATAGTTTTAAATTTGCAGAAAAGTTGCAATGGGTGAGGTGGCATATACAGAGCTCCTATATACCTCTCACCCATTTTTTCTTTTTAATTTTTATTTATTTATTTATTTTTGAGGCAGGGTCTTGCTCTTTCACTCAGGCTGGAGTGCAGTGGTGCAATCACGGCTCACTGCAGCCTCATCTTCCTTGGCTCAATTAATCTTCCTACCTCAGCCTTCTGAGTAGCTGGAACTACAGGTGTGAACCACCACTCCCAGATAATTTTTGTATTTTTTGTAGAGTCGAGATAGCACCCTATTGCCCAATCCCTTCTCAAACGTCTGGGCTCAAGTGATCTGCCCGAGTCAGCCTCCCAAAGTGCTGGGATTACAGGCATGAGCCACAGCACCTGGCCTGAAACCAATAGAATATTAACTAAATTTCATATTTTATTCAGATTTCAGTAGTTTTTTCCTAAGGCCCTTTTTTGTTATTGTTGTTCCAGGATCTCATTCAGGATCCCATGTTACACTGAGTTGTCATGTCTTCTTAGGCTCCTGTGGGTTGTGACGGTGTCTAAGTCCATGTTTTTGATGACCTTGACCATTTTGAGTATTGGTCAGGTATACTGCAAAATGCCCCTCAATTTGGGTTTGCCTGATTGTTAGACTGGTATTATAGGCTTTTGAGATGAAGACCACAGAGGTAAAGTATCATACTCAACATGTCATATCAAAGGCACATGTCATCGATGTGACTTACCATTAATGGCGTTTAACCTTGGCTAAGGTAGTGTTTGCCAATTTTCTCCATCGTAAAGTTGCTTTCGACTTTCTTTCTATATTATGTCCTTTGAAGGAAGACACTAAGCACAACCCATACGTGAGAATGGGGAGTTATCTTCTACCTTCTTAAGGAGGGAATATCTACATCATTTAGAATTCTTTGTATGGAGGCTTCCCCCACTTTCCCTCCCCCTCTCGTCCTTCTTTCCTTCATTTCATCATTTATTTATATCAGTATGGATTTATGAACATTTATTTATACTTTGGTTTATAACCCAACACTACATTATTGATTTGTTCAAATCATTCCAGCTTTGGCCACTGGGAGCTCAATATGATGCTCCAGACTCACATATTTTTGCCCCAGTCTTAGCCATTTCTCCAAGGAGCTCAGGCTCATTTTTATTGGAGAATGATATTACAAACCAAAGTCTGGATATTGGGTCTATCTATAGAATTTTGATTTGAAAGTACCAGGCCAGTTTCTGGATGTCAATGTCTGCTATTGTTTCTCAGAAAGTATCCTTGACATTTTCCTTGAAAGGCAACTAAATATAAGCAATAAAGAAAAATGGTTGCTAAAGAGACTAATGTAAGTTAAGGCTGTGTTGGCAGAATGCATGTAAAAATGAGAGGGACTACATTGTTCCTGCTCACCTGAAAAATCTTTGTTCTGTTTGGCCACAGTTTAGAGGAGTATTAATGAACTGTAGCACATCAGATGGAGCTGACCAGATTCATAAATTCTAGAAACTATATTACCAGAAGAATGATGAAGAAACTGGATATTTGACCTGAAAAAACTTAAGGTGGATAACATAGTCATGTGTAAAATATGCTTTATGTTCCCTAAGGCAAACTAAGGATGCCAAACGGATGAGTTATCACTTAATTATTCACTGATTTTTTTTCACCCAATGTAAGTAAGCACTGTCTGACAATTCGTTTAACCATGCTGGAGTGAGCTCCCTCATGTGGTAAAAATCTCATTACTGAGATTGTTGAAGTGACTTTTATCTGTGCTCACTGAATTTCATCACGTTTATTCTTTTGGCTTTCTTTTCATTCAGTTGAGTAGTAAAAGTTTCAGTTTGAAAGTCTGAAATTTTGTCTCACCTGACTAATGTAAGAAAATATGCCATCCTCCTCTCAGCCAGGCAGGATAGTGCAGACATCATATACCCTAGGGCTCAGGTGTGGTGTGAGAGTACAGGATGTGATGAGAGACAGAAACTTAGAATTAGTGACATTGTGAGAAAGATTCACTCACTCACTCACTGTGTGGTGGCTGGAATTATAATATGCAAACTTGGGTGAATCTCTCTACCAAGTGCAAGTATCTGTATTAAGCAACATTACTGCTATCAACTTACATTTACTTGTCTATTAAATCGCTGATAGATAATAATCTGCCCTGTTTTACCTTTCTTCTTCCTGATGGGTAAAATCTACATGGAAGGGGAAAGGTCCACAGGCATCACAAATTATCTAGATTAGAGTCAGTCCTAATCAATCTGAGATATTTAGTTGTACTACATATAAAAATGATACTCAGGCAGGTAATACTTTTTCCACACCTTGGTTATATTTATGTAGTAGTATTTACACCTCACCATTTTGGAGAAAATCTATCGTGTTATGAAGTAAATACATTTAAACTAACATGTTGTCTATGTTGAACATTACTTGTATAGTATTTTGCTGGCTGAATCTTCCCTTTGAGCTCAGTACTTTGAGCTGCATTTGGAGAGCTCAAGGGAAAGGCTGTCAGGAGCTGAGGCCACAATCACATTACCTAATCATTTATTTACTGAGATATTGAGTATAATAATTAATGAGATATGGTCTCTACCTTGTTCTTAGAGAGCTTATAGTCTACAAAATGGAGCAAAGATTCATTGTTGTCAGCCATGGATACTTCACATCCATTCTGGGTATTCTGAAGTGTACCTAAGATGTATCTGGTGCTTTTTGAATGGGCATCTCATTGTTGTATGCTCCTGCCCATGCTTAGGGTTTCCTTTGAAGGAAAGAAATAAATTATGCCTTCTAGTATCTTGTTGAGGGTGGTAGACTAAAGGGATTCAGGAGAGAACAAAGCTCACTGATAAGCTGATACATGTTATCTACTCCTATGGGGCACAAGGGGAGGGTGTCTGGGCCAGGGTGAGAGGCCACCAATCAAAGGTGAACTGGCAACTCATTCTAATTAGAACAATAACAATAGCTGCAACTTCTACTCTCAATGAAGGTGTTACTGTTTTCACAGACAGGATAATGGAAAATCCCTAGAGGAATGTAGGGAGAGAGGAGGAAGGAAGGAGTGGGGGAGCAGGAAGAGGAGGAGGAGGAGGAGGAAAGAAGAGGAAGGAAAATGTGGGCCTACTGAGGTGGTAGAGACTGCTCTTATCTAATAATGAAAGTAGAACCTATGTTTGTTTTCCCAAGTCTGTATTCAATGGCATCATGTTGGTAGCTTGAGATTGGTAATAGTGGCAGTATTTATACCATGTGAATTGGTGGGAATGTGATGTAAATCAGTGCTTTTCCCTCCTGGAGAGGCAGCTGTTATACATTTACCAATACACTGCTGAGTGTGCCCCATGGGCCCAGAATCCAGACTTAAATTCCAGTTTATTTTCCTGAGAAACATATTCTTGTCTCTCTGATCCCTGGACATGAACTCAACTTTGTGGCTTCCTGGCTGGAGGAGGGGTGTGAAGGGAATGAAGGCAGGAGAGGGAAACTTCATAGCGGCATCTAGGGACACAGATTTCCTGTACGTCCAGCATGAAAACATTTATCTCCTATTCTTTGACAAAATATCTCTTCCACCAAACGAGGGAAAACACTTCCCCCATTGTACCAATCTCTTCCCCATTAAAGAAGAGAAGTGGCATTAGAGTTTGCTTTGCATATTTATATATTAAGAGTAAAACAAGCTGTATTTTTCTTTTTATTTTTTACCATTTAGCTCATGATTAACATTAGCTTTTATAGCAGAGAAAACATAATTTTAATCAACATACTTGTTGCAGAGTTATTTTTTTTCTTGCTGCCCAATATTCATATATACTTACTTCTGATAACAGTGCTCTTATTCCCCATTTTATCCATATGTTTTGGATGGAGTTGGTCTGCTTCTGGCTCCAGGAATAGGCAGTACTCAGCCTTGGTCCACATTATGGTGAATGTCTCAGGAGGAGGCATGTGGTCAGTCAGGGGTCCTGAGATGCATAGGCAGTTGCAGAAACCACTGATACACAGGCATGAACTTAAGAGAATGTAAGCCAAGAGCTGCTAGGGAAGGAAAAGAACCTACTCATATAGTTTTAGTCCCTAGATTCAGCAATGTCTGTAGTCTAAATTACTCCTAGATTTGATAGATACAGAGCCTGTAAGAAATTTTTTTTTTCTGGCTTAAACTAGTTAGAATAGTTCACATGTAACCAACAGAGTCCTAACTGCTGTACTATGCTTTACAACTTCACTTAATAAAATCGGTAGCCTTTCCAAAGAAACTGATGACAACTCTTCTGATATTACATGTTGATGTTTTCCATAAAAATAAATTATATGTCCTTTATTTTTTACAGTATTTTACTAAAATATTGAAACTAAAATATTTATTCTAAAATATTTGCTTTACATATATATAAAGATATCAACTAAAAAATTATAAGCCGATTTTATTTCAAAAAGTCTCTAGAGTATATTATGTAGGAATTCTCTTTTTTGGTGCATTCTCAATTTTAACTGCTTTCACCCTCTGCAAGGCTCCTCCTTGAATGGGCAGTTTTTTAAGAGCAATATCCGTATCAGCCAGAGGTCCTCCTACTAATCGGGCAGGAGTGCTTTCCACTGTTACTACCCCACCAGAGGGCACCTAAAAAGGCAAAAGGTAAATATCTAAAAGTCCATTTACACAATTTTCAGTAAGAGAAAAACTCATTCATCCTTCAACTTACTTTGGAAAAGACATAAAATGTGCATTTGAGTAACTAGGAGGCAGTTACGGTATAATAGAAAGATAAAGGCATCAGAGCCAGGAAAAGTGGGTTTGAATTCTCCTTCTATTGCTTATCAGCTTTGTAACTGGGGGCAAATTAAGTCTAGTAGAGGATGCCAGGAACATTTTGAGTCTACTTGCCAGGAAAAGGAAGCATTGTACCTTTTCTATCAGATATAAGGACAGTTATACACTGACTAGTGTTTATAACAGTTTCTTAGGAATCTTGGAGGGCTGAGCCTACTCTAAACCAGAACTAGGCAAGAGTGGATATACCCTGGAGATAAATATGCCTTAGTGATGTGAAATTTGAACAGCAAAAAAAGTGATGTGAAATTTGAACGGCAAAAAATGATGTGAAATTTGAACAGCAAAAGAAAAAATGTGAGATAAAAATCCCATAGAAATAATATTTTGAGGGTCTAAGTTTATTTTTTTATTAATTTTTTAACTTCTAATTTTACATTTTAAATGTTTTCTTTTTGGAACAGTTTTATTGAGATAAAATTAAATACCACATAATCCACTCATTCAAAGTGTAAAATTCAATGGTTTTCAGTATATTTGCACAGTTGTACCAACACCCTAAATTTAATGTCTATTAAGAAAATGTTATGGAGAAAAAGAATCTTACCGTTGTGTTAAGGCCTTTAATATCTGTTGGGTGAAATACTGCATTTTGTGGTTGTTCATGGTATCTAGAGGCTTCAATAGCCTTTTCTTGAAGTCTTTTTGCTTTCTGAGAATTTTTAAATTAGAAAGAAAATAATATTAATTGCTATTAAATCAGTAATGATGGTACTTACAATGCAAATATATTTAATTGTGTCTGGCTTATGCTTTGGCTGTTTATTAGATAGCTATGAAATCTGCATTGATTCATTTAGGCTAAAAAGACAGTTATTAGTAAGTT
Source organism: Cheracebus regulus (assembly GCA_963574635.1). Lineage (NCBI taxonomy): Eukaryota > Metazoa > Chordata > Mammalia > Primates > Pitheciidae > Cheracebus > Cheracebus regulus. The sequence continues at coordinate 40,821 of CAUYQU010071361.1, read as the reverse complement.
AGATACTTTCCACACTGAAGAAGGCTCCAGTCACCTAAAAGTGTTCCAGAGATTTCCAAAAGTACTGGTCATATATGACCAAGGAGTCAAGCAGGTCCTAAGGAAATCAGGTTCAATTTTTAGCACATAATTTAATAAGCTATTAAATTTATTAAATTTATATCAGGTGATGCATGTTGCAAAATATGTTGCATAAATTACAAACTGATTAGGTACACTTAAATGTTGTAAGCATTCAGAATAATATAAATTATATAATTCATTGCAGTTATATTCAAGTTTGAGACACTAAACAAGTGAAATGTGAAGTAACAAACAATCTGCAGGAAAGGGACTGATTTTCATTAACTAGTGCTAAAAATACAGGCAGTTATGAAGACATTTTATAAGAAGAGTTGGGAAGAATTTTCAGTGAAAAGGGAGATAACTTGGTACCTTGAGTGAGCTTGTCCTTAACTTTGGTTTTGCTATGTTAATATGGTTCCACTGTCTTTGTGGACTAACTTAACATTTAGCAATTTGATATCTACAGGAAGAATTGGAGCATTAGGTAAAGTGTATCCAAAGTATCAGAAATGAAGGAGAGATTTTTTAAAAAAGTATCTCCAAGATATTAATGAAAAAGGGTGAGGAAAAGTAATGAAATTCTGGAAATCCATGGTATTTCTCACATATTTCAAATGAATGATTAGGACTATAAATGTTTTAGATTAGTTTCTAGCTTACAGCTGAAGTAGCTTACCACATTTTTTTTTTACAAAGGGATATTTATCCCAATTCCCATTTAAGTTTTAACATAATGCCTCTTTTGCTGATCACAGAGGGAAAACTCTTGGGGGACAGAGTAATACAGGATAGTTGCTCTTTTTGTCCTTTACTTTGCCTTTCACAGAAAAGAAGTCAATGAATAAGCAGGTTCAGAATGGAAAGCAGAACACATTTTCCTGCTGATTCCTGGCTGTCATCTTTTCTTTATGTAGGCCAAGAACATCACCCTTGCTTCTCCCTGATAAGCCAAATGAAACTCAAAGCAGCTTCTTCTGTAACTGTGAAATGCAGTTTCAGTTACCACTCTAAATTGCATATGAGCATCTAATAGTGATGGTATTGTATGGAAAAGTCACTAGAAATAAATGAATGAACATTCGTACCTGAAAAAGTCTATCTGTTAGAGTTGGCTATTTGTTGTAGATACTATAATACATTAAAAATCCTACCTTTAATGTTTTAGCATTTGATGTTCTAGCCAAGAAATTTTCCCATGATTTATTAGCCAGCTCTCTTTGCTTGTGTGTAGCCTGTATCTGAAATGAGAATGATAATTAAGTTTCAGTTCCTTTTTTTTCTTTGAGACAGAATCTTGCTCTGTCACCCACGTTGGAGTACAATGACATGTCTCAAGTATCTGTCTTTTAAAAATTTAAGACTGTAGAAATAAAATTATAATGCAAGAAAACAGCATTGAATATAGTAACTGAATCTCAAACTCCATAGTTTCTTTTAAAACTGCACAGGGACACTGAAAATAACTCTAAGAGAAAACTACAAAATAACTCAAGGCTGAAACACTCACAAATAAGCAAATATATCTTATGGATAACTTCATCTGAGTTTACACATTGAAATTAATATCTTGTGCCTTAATGGTATCTGTGGCTTACTTTTTTATTGATACATAACAGTTGTACATATTTATGGCATACATGTGATATTTTGATATGTGCATACAATGTGTAATTATCAAGGTAATTGGGATATCTATCCCCTCAAACATTTAGCATTCCTTGGTGTTAGGAGCATTCCAAGTCTTCTGAATATTTTGAAATATACAATAAATTATAGTTACTTTAGTTGTCCTATTGTGCTATTGAACAACAGAACTTATTCTAACTGTATTTTTGTACCCGTTAACCAATCTATCTTCATTCTCCCTCCTCACTACCTATGTAGCTTACTTTTGCATATACTTTTTGTTCATTTTGCACATCTTGGCGTGCTTGGCTTTCAATTATCTCACTTTGCAGAGAAGCAACCATCTTTCCAATATTTTCTGATGCTGTTGTAATAGCTTCCAAAGCTTTTTTATCTGTAGTGATTGGTCTTAATTTTTCTAATTTTATTTCTTCATTTATTTCATTCCATATTTCTCCAATCTGTTACAACAGAGTTTAACAAAGTTAAATTAACCAAAAATAAATGATACAACTGTACAATTATACAATTTTTTATGTGGTTAGTCACTCCTGTTAACACTTAAACTTTTCATAAATTACTTTTTGGGAATAAGTCAAGTGCATTGGGAATGATTTAGGACACCAGCTATATTTGAGTACTCAGTAGGAATTTATCAAATGTTTTTCAATGGTATGTTATTTGTGGATAAGGCTCTCCTGTGCCTAGGTTACTGCCATCATCACTGCCATCTAGTTTATAGTTACCTTGATTTCACAGCTGCAGGAACTGCTCATTTAGTCTCATCTTTTTGAACTACTGCTACTTTCCACCCTAAAGCCCTGTATTGAAAGCTAGGTCAAGATGAACTTGTAGAATAATGAACATGGAGGTTACTAGGACCCTAGAACCCAGCTACCCGGAGATATGCGGCTCTGGCCTTCAATCTAGCTAAGGCAAATTATAATGGAATCTCAAGCTTTTAACTCCATGGTTCCATTATGCCAGTGGCTCCATTTCATATTCTCGGTTGTCTAGAAATTAATGTTCTTGAGTATATTTAGAATTAGAGAAAAAAGAAGAGTTGTACAGCAGAAGCATTCTGGACCCATAAAATTAAAGAAAAAAATTATTTATCTATGATAAGGATAAAATTCATCTTTGGATGAATGAAGTAGGTAGATTCACTTGAGCCTAGGAGTTTGAGGCCAGCCTGAGCAACACAGTGAGACCTTGTCTCTACAAAAAACCAAAATAAAACAAAAAAGGAAGCTGGATATGGTGGTATACACTTGTAGTCCCAGCTACTTGGGAGGTTGAGGCTGGAGGATCACTTGAGCCTGAGAGGTTGAGGCTGCAGTGAACTGTGATCACGCAACTGCACTTTGGCCTAGGTGACAGAACAAGACTCTGCCTCAAAAAAGAAAAAAAAGAAAAAAGAAAAAAAAAGAAAATAAAATAAAGGTTTACTCATTTACAACACTCAAATACACAGTACTAATATTAGTAGAAGAACATTAACTTACAAAAACTTTCTTGAAACTTCAAAAGTATTTATTTGCTGACAAAAATATAACTAGCAAAGTAAGCAACATACTATCTTTTAATCAAGATTGGATCATAATATAAAGCAATGATAAAATAATACTTTAATAAGTATTAATAATTTATTTTAGTAATAAGTTATCTAATTCCAACTCCTAATGCTCTCCAAAGAGAAAAAACTGTGTATTTAAAATTTTGTAGTTTTAGTAGAGATGGGGGTTTCACCATGTTGGACAGGCTGGTCTTGAACCCTTGACCTTGGGTGATCTACCTGCTTTGGCCTCCCAAGGTGCTAGGATTACAGGCGTGAGAATACAAAAATTAGCTGGGCATGGTGGCAGTCACCTGTAAATCTTAGCTACTCGGGAAGCTGAGGCAGGAGAGAATCACTTGAGGCAGAAGTTGCAGTGAGCCAAGATTGTGCCATTGCACTCCAGCCCAGCGACAAGAGCAAAAACTCTGTCACAAAAACAAAACAAAACAAAACAAAAACAAAAAACAAAAACAACTGTTAGGCTTCTGAATAGTTTCTTATCAGTTTTGTATCAGTTCTTTCATAAACTAAGTTAGATGAAATCTTATCCCATGAAAACATCCAATCATGGGATGGGTGTATGATGTTTTTCTTCAACATTATCAGTTACAAAATAAAAAATAAAAACTATACAGTATGTAGACGAATGCTTACAATCATGAATAGATCATTTATTTTCCAGTTAATTTTTTGCTATCTAGATTTTAATAACCAGGTTATTAAAAAGATACTTACTTTAAAATCAAGATATCTATGTATAATACAGAGGGTGACAAAATCTTCAGCAGATAGACCAGGTAAATTTTCAAAATCTAAAGTTTACAAAGACAGAATTACTTTAGCAAAGCAAATGATTCTAAGAAATATCTATCTTTCAACAAATGCAAAATTACTTTTGATTTCATCTTGATTTATACAAAAGTTAATTTTGTGAGTTGGTTCCTTCTATAACAAATTTCTGCCAGGTCATATATATGGTCATTAAAATAGGGATCATTTCATTCTGTGTTGGGGTCAGACAATAATATCTTACTTCAGAAGTTGCAGAGTGTTTGATAACTTTTTCTTAACAGAAAGCAAAGACTTCAAAAAAAAAAAACTCAAGTGACTCAGAATGTTAGTATTTTAAGCTTAATCATCTAAACTAACTGTTCCTAATCCTATTTGCACAATGGAATTGCCTGGGGAGCTTTAAAAAATACTATTGCCTGGATCCCACACACAGAGATTCTGATTTAATTGGTGAGGGATGCAGTTTGGGAAGTGGGGTCACAAAAGAAAATGCATTTCTCTGTATAAAGAGACTTTTGCTCATTATATTTGAAAAACTGACTCCAAAGCAAAATAACTGTGTATACTTAGCAAAACAGATAGGATCTTGTGAATTTGTAGAGCAACTTCTTACCTAGTTTGCCCAATATAGCATAAATTTTTGCTCTAATATTCTCAGAAACATCCATAACTGCAATAGATGGGCAGTTAGCAGGCAGTGGGATGATTTTTTGCTCTTCTTGAAAGCTAGTAAATAGAGGTTTCTTTGTATCTAATCATTAGATAGCATGAAAACAGAAAAGGGACAGATAAAAACCATAGTAAACAAATACTTAATTTTGAGATTTTAGCCTAGATAACATAAAATGTATAATAATATTATAGCAGTAAAATAGTACCTATTACATGGTTATACTTTTGAAATAATAATTAAGCAGCTATTACTTCCCTACTCTGTGGGAAAACTTAAAGCTTTCATTTATATTGTTTATGTATAATATTAAAATTTAACAAAATTACTTTTTAAAAGTAAAACTTCTATGTAAATAACTTAAAACATTTTGAAATCCAGAAGTTGAGTAATGTCTGTTTAACAGTGATGTAACCTTCTTTACTTTGGGTTTCTATATATTACGCTATAAATATAAAAACCATTTTATGATGCTATAGTTCAAAATTCAGAAATAATAAAAATGGGTTGAAGATAGAAGTCATCAGAAAGGGAAGCATTTTCATTGAAAAATAAACAATACTTAAAGGAACATATCTAAAAATAATGACAGCCATCTATGACAAACCCACAGCCAACATCATATTGAATGGAGAAAAGCTGGAAGTATTTCCTTTGTAAACTGGCACAAGACAAGCATGCACTCTTTTACCACGTAGTACTGGAAATCCTAGCCAGAGCAAACAGGCAACAGAAAGAAAAAAAGGGCATTCAAATAGGAAGAGAGGAAGTCAAACTATCCCTGTTTGTAGATGACATGGTTCTATATCTAGAAAACTCCATGGTCTCACCCCAAAAGCTCCTTTAGCTGATAAACAACTTTAGCAACATTTCAGGATATGAAATCAATATATAAAAGTCACTAGCATTCCTATACACCAACAACAGCCAAGCCAACAGCAAAATCAGAAATAATCCTATTCACAATTGCCACACAAAGAATAAAATACCTAGGAATACAGCTAACCAGGGGGCTGAAAGATCTCTACATTAAGAATTACAAAATACTGCTTAAAGAAATCAGAGATGACACAAACAAATGGAAAAACATCCCATGCTCATGGATAGGAAGAATCAATATCATTAAAATGGTTATACTGCCCAAAGCAATTTACAGATTCAATACTATTCCTATAAAGCTATTAATAACAATATTGACATAAATAGAGAAAACTATTTTAAAATCTACATGGAACCAAAAAGAGCCGCAATAACCAAGGAAATCCTAAACAAAAAGAGCAAAGCTAGAGGCATCACATTACCTAACTTCAAACTATACAGTCAGACCACAGTAACCAAAACAGACACAGTCAAACTGAACAGAATAGAGAGCCCAGAAAGAAGGCCACACACCTACAACTATCTGATCTTCAGCGAATCTAACAGAAGTAAGCAATGATGAAGGAACTACATATTTAACAAACGGTGCTGGGAAATGGCTGGCCACATGCAGAAATGGAAACTGAACCCCCTCCTTACACCACATGCAAAATCAGCTCAGGATGGATTAAAGACTTAAATGAAAAACCCAAAACTGTGATAACCCTGGCAGGCAATCTAGGCAACAGCTACCTGGACTTAGGAATGGGAAAGATTTCATGACAAAGATGCCAGAAGGAATCTCGACAAAAGCAAAAATAGACAAATGGGATCTAATTAAACTTAAGAGCTTCTGCACAGCGAACGAAACTATCAACAGAATGAAAAGACAACCTACACGACCTACAGAATGGGAGAAAATTTTTGCAAACTATGCATCTGATAAAGGTCTAATATCCAGCATCTATAAAGAACTTAAACAAATTTATAAGAAAAAGAAAAAAACAATTCAAACAGCTTCATTAAAAAGTTGGCAAAGGACATGAATGACACTTTTCAAAAGAAGTCATACATGTAGTCAACAAGCATATGAAAAAAGCTTAGCATTACTGATTATTAGAAAAATGCAAATAGAAATCACAATGAAATAGCATCTCACACCAGTCAGAATGGCTGTTATTAAAAAGTCAAAAAATAACAGATACTGGCAAGTTTGTGGAGAAAAGGGGATGCTTATACACTGTTGCTGGGAGTGCAAATTAGTTCAACCCTTGTGGAAAGCAGTGTGGCATTTCCTCAAAGAGCTAAAAACAGAACTATCATTTGACCCAGCAATCCATTGCTGGGAATATACTCAGAATAATATATAATATAAATCATTCTTTACAGAGGAAGTCAAAATATCTCTGTTTGCAGACGACATGATTCTATATCTAGAAAATGCCATAGTCTCAGCCCAAATACTCCCTTAGCTGATAAACAACTTTAGCAACATTTTAGTTGTTAGAAAAATGCAAACTGAAATCACAATAAAGACACATGCACATGAACATTCACTGCAGCACTATTCATAATAGAAAGACATGGAATCAACCTAAATGTCCATCATGACAGACTGGATAAAGAAAATGTAGTCTATATACACCATGAAATATGCAGCCATAAAAGAATGAGATCATGTCTTTTGCAGGAACATGGATGGAGCTGGAGGCCACTATCCTTAGCAAACTAACACAGGAACAAAAAAACCAAAGACCACATATTCTCACTTATAAGTGGGGTCTGAATGATGCGACTTCATGGGCACAAAGAGGGGAACAACAGATACGTGGCTTCAGAGTGGAAAGTGGGAGGAGGGAGAGGATCAGAAAAAATAACTATTGGGTACTAGGCTTAGTACCTGGGTGACACAATAATCTGTACAACAAACTTCTATGACATGAGTTTACCCATATAATAAACCAGTATGTGTACCCCTGAACCTAAAATAAAAGTTAAAAAAAATGTTAACCGTTTAGATGAAACCATAAGAATCTTAAAAGGCTTAGAAAATGAAGGTGGGGGGCTGGGCGTGGTGGCTCACGCTTTTAATCCCATCACTTTGGGAGGCCTAGGCGGATGGATCACGAGGTCAAGCGATCAAGACCATCCTGGCCAAAATGGTGAAACCCTGTCTCTATTAAAAATAAAAAAATTAGTTGGGTGTGGTGGCGTGCACCTGTAGTCCCAGCTACTCGGGAGGCTGAGGCAGGAGAATTGCTTGAACCCGGGAGGTGGAGGTTGCAGTGAACCAAGATCGTGCCACTGCACTCCAGCCTGGCGACAGAGTGAGACTCTGTCTCAAAAAAAAAAAGAAAGAAAATGTAGGTGGGGCGTGGTGGCTCATGCCTGTAATCCCAGCAGTTTGGGAGGCAGAGGTGGGCAGATCACTTGATGTCAGGAGTTCGAGACCAGCTTGGCCAACATGGTGAACCCCGTCTCTACTAAAAAAATACAAAAATTAGCCGGGTATGGTGGCACACACCTGTAGTCCCAGTTACTTGGGAGACTGAGGCAGGAGAATTGTTTGAACCCAGAGGCAGAGGTTATAGTGAGCAAGGTCACGCCACTGCACTCCAGCCTGGGTGACAGAGTTAGACTCCATCTAAAAAAAAGAAAAAAAAAAGAAAAAGAAAATGGAATACACTGACCAGGTGTGGTGGCTCATGCCTGTAATCCCTCTTTGGGAGGCTGAGGTGATTGGATTGCTTGAGCCCAGGAATTTGAGACCAGCCTGGGCAACATGGTGAAACCTCATCTCTACAAAAAATACAAAAATTAGCTGGGTGTGGTGGCAGATGCCTACAGTCCCAGCTACTTGGGAGGGTAAGGCAGGAAAATCGCTTGAACCTGGGAGGCAGAAGTTTCAGAGCTGAGAGTGCACCATTGCACTCCAGTCTGGGTGACTTGAGGGAAACCCTGTCTCAAAAAAAAAAAAATGTAATATAGCAGTATGGAATATGTAAACAAACTAAAAATTATGATACTGCAAGTCTCATTAATTTGGAATCTAATAATTAAAAGTTTTGAACATTTGGACTATTTATGAAACAGTATCTTCTTTCATATAAAAAGCAAATTCTATAAACATTAATCAGATCATGTCACCTAATGGATTTTTAAAAAAGGAAGAAAGGAATAAACATTAATTAACAGAAATGTATAAAGTGCTAAAATATTATTTTCAAGCAATCTATTTACATCTCAAAATTTTATTGGTAAATGAACTACTACTGAATCTATATGTAAAAGCAGAAACCCCAAAGAAACATCTTTAGGAACTACTGTTAATTTTTTTAGTTAAAGAATATAATCAAATATCATTTCTTGAAAATATTTTCTAAAAATATTAACCTACTACTAATTTACTTAATTTTCTTCCAATCAGTTATGATAGCAAGTTTTTCAAACCCTTGTAAAAAAAAAAAACTTTAGACAAAGGGATGTCCTGATGCTTTCCTAATATCACTTAAATATATTTTTAAAAAATACATCTAATTGCTTCTACTAACAACTATAAATATACTCACCAATGATCTTCCCATTTTTATCACGTTTTACTCCTAATTCTTTTTCTTCCTTTCTCCACAATTTAATTAAAAGACTGGCAGCTGTCTGATCCTTCTTCCCTCGCCAAGCATTGACATGAGCTGCAGTTTTGGGATTATCACAAAATTCAACCATTATTCCAAGTATTAGATTACAGAATTTTTTTTGGTTCAACTTTAGCAAAGAAACAGAAAAAGAAAAAAGTTGCAATAAATATTAAGAATATTGCCCTCAAAAAAAAATGAGAGAGAAACACTTGTATTAAGTTTCTTCTAAACTCAGTCACAACAATCTCCTGTTAAAATGGATAACCCATTGTAATGAGTACATTTTCAAACATTAGAAATTAAAAAAATAAAAAGATTTAATATAATTCTGAAGTTAGTATAAACATACATCATGACCAAAATGTGACTGATGTGGTTGAGTTGGAAAATGGAAATTTGCAAAAATAAGTGAAGATGTTCATTTTAGGTGGTGAAGCTCAATAGTGCTATACAGAGTTCACTGTAATTACAGGATCTTTCCAATCTATATGCTTTATTAAGGCTTGTAAAGATTCATGCTAACTGTAATCTCTTTGTTATTAAGAGAATAATTAATGGTAACTGCAAGTGATAGTCATATATGAAAATAAAACAAAGTAAGATATAATTTGGTTTTGTGGCAATCATAATCCATAAGAGTATTTAAGCATTCAAAAAATTCTCATAGAATCAAGCATATTTCCTTTATTTTGCTACAAGTAGTTTTCAGCAGGCTAAAATTTAGGTATAGAAAATTCCATCCAGAACAATGGCTTCCATAATCTAATTCTTCTATGTGAAACACTTTTTGTTTTTCAAGAAGTGTACTGTTATTTGAATATAACAAAGGAAATGTGTAAGCATTTGTTTCAATTGCAAACATTATCAGTTTCCTTTTATAAAATGAAGGTTAATAATATTACCTGCAAAGGGTTATTATGAATTATATGAGGCTGCCTGGCACATAGCAAGCTCTCATTAATATTTAATCACTATTAGCAGTTATCATTGCATACTTTATGTTTCAGCAGAATTGTATTAAGCAAAACACTCAAGGAAATAAGTTTTTTTATTTCAATATTTCACTTTCAGGAGACAGGAAAACGTGAAAGATTGAAGTTGATATAAAAATTTCATTAAATAATATTTGTAATTTGCAACTAATTTGGTTGAATCAGCATTAAACACAATCTATTAGTAATATTCATAATAACAGCAAATAGGAATAATGTGTTAGTCACTATTTAATCCATAATATATATGTATGCATGCACACTGACATGCACACGCACACATACACTCATTTAATCCTTCTAACAATACAGTAAGATATATAATGTTGTTATCTCTGTTTTACAGATAGAAAAATCGAAAAGAGAGAAATGAACTAAATTTCAGGGAGGTTAAGGGGCATAAATAATTTTAGCTCCTTTGCTAAATCAAAGTAGGTTATTCTGTTAAGAAAATCAAGAATGGTGGCAATCACAGAATCACAGACCGCGATCCGGCTAGAACTCTGTGTGAGACTCTCTCTCAAAGTTTTATTGAAACAAAACTGTACATTTCCTCCCATATCATCTTGAGTGTGGACTCCAGTTAGAATTGAGGCTAGTATAGATTATATTCTTCACAACTGCTAGATGGCAACTATCTCTATTGGAAGGCCTAGCTTGCTCACACCTGCTAATTCTGCAAAACAATGGTCCATGACACACTAGACTGCTTCACATTACCTCCAAATAATACATAGTTCTTTAAAAGTGCTTATCTTTGCTCCTTGTCTAACGTGGCCCTTATCTTTTAATACCAAGGGAAGAAACTAGAAGTTACTAATAAATAACTATGGGTTTTGATATGGTCAAGCTCTTCACGAACTGTTTCTTAGCAGGTTGATGGAGTACAAAGACAAAACAAATTCTTTGTTCTCATGTATTTGAAAACATTGAAAAAACACTGGTAACATGATTTTTCCACTGGAGGAATTCTCAGAGCCTTTAATACGCTGTGTATTATAAACCTCTAGGAGCGAATTTGTTTAAGACAGTACCTTTGAACATGATTTGGGGAATATTTATTCATAGAATAGTGCCCTATGGTACTCAATTTGGAAAAGGTCTTTATTAATAATATTTTTCTTTTGTCTTACAATTGTTATAGCCATACTTACTGCCAACACATCCAAAAGGAGAAAAATGCCTTCCTTTTCAAGAAAGTAATCCTCTGAGGGATAACATCCCAAAATGCAGCACCTTAAGTGAAAAGGAAGTTATTCATTTGACAAACATTTATTGGTACAGCTTTATTTTTATGAAAGCATTTTCAAAGAATATGTTTTCTTCATTTCCTTAAATCAAGTAGCTAATGTTTTACCTAAAAAAATATATATATATAACTTTGAAGAAACTTTACCAGTTTTGCTTAATTTCAATGGTTTTAAAAACCAGTATCAATTCTTTTTCGTAACTGCCTATTTCTTTCCTAAAAATGAAACATTCTCCTTTGCTTTCATAATATTAATTATTATTAGTGATCTTCTCTGGTTGGTTTAGAAACTTTTTTTTCAAGGTATATCCATTTATTGTTACTGCAAACCAAAAATAAATCCCTAACCAACTAAATGGACTCTTCTCTTGGCCAACATTCCAAAGTCAACTGGAAAAACTAGTTCAGGCCACGATGGGAAGGAGGGGTTGGACATGCCTCATTATACCTTCCTTCCTTTGGAATTTAGGCACAATTGACTGGTATTAATATTAAAACAGAGATCTTAAGAATGAAAAAACAGACCCTTCACAGCAATGAGATACCAAATTCCAACCTGACTCCAGTATAGCACCACATGACAGTAGGCTCTGAAAGAAATCAAAGTATTTTACCCAAAATATATTCCTTTGACTTACTTTAAAATGGCCCTGCACAGCTCTCTTCTGGGGAAAATATTTAGTCTGTAGAGAATTCCCTGCCTTGTCCAAGTATTTTCCTGATCCAGGTGAGATTTAACTAAGTCTGGCACCTTTTACGTTTACCAACTATTCTATATAATCAGAAATTTGGTCTCAATAATCAATTATTTTAACCCAGATACTCCTTTCTATTGATCCCAGGTTTTTAAATAATAATTTACCCTTTTCAACAGATGGCAATTAGGAAATTTTTGAATCCATCTCTGACCTGTAAACCCCAGCTTTGAGTTCCTTCCTTTCTGAACCAAACCAAAGCATACCTTATGTGTACTGATTGATGTCTTGTATCTCCATAAAATGAATAAAACCAAGCTATAGCCCAACTACCTGGGGCACATGTTCTCAGGATCTCTTAAAACTGTGCCTCAGGCTGGGCATGGTGGCTCACACCTGCAATGTCAGCACTTTGGGAGTCTGAGGGGGCAGATCACCTGAGGTCAGGAGTTTGAGATCAACCTGGCTAACATGGAGAAATGACGTCTCTACTAAACATACAAGAATCAGCTGGGCATGGTGGTGGATGCCTGTATGCACAGTTACTCAGGAGGCTGAGGCAGAAGATTGCTTGAACCCAGGAGGCGGAGGTTGCAATGAGCCAAGATCATGCCACTGCACACCATCCTGGGTGACAGAATGAGATTCCATCTCAAAAAATAAAACAAAACAAAGCAAAAAAAAAAAACTGTGCCTCAGGCCTTGACCAATCAAACTGGGTTCAGAATGAAACTCTGTAAAATATTTACATGCCTTGTTGACAATGCTGTTTTAAGATGTTCGTGCACTTCAAATATGAAGTTATAATAATCAAAAATAATAATTATTGATTATATCTCATCTTTGCAGTTAAGATTATTTTGTTAGAAGTGTTTGAATGAGAGCAACTCCATCTTGAATAGGGGCTGGGTAAAATAAGGCTGAGACCTTCTGGGCTGCATTCCCAGATGGTTAAGGCACTCTTAAGTCACAGGATGAGACAGGAGATCAGTGTAAGATACAGGTTATTGAGACCCTGCGGATAAAACAGGTTGCAGTGAAGAAGCTGGCTAAAACCCATCAAAACCAAGCTGCTGATAAAAGTGACCTTCGGTTGTCCTCACTGCTACACTCCCACCAGCACAATGATGGTTTACAAATGCCACAGCAACCCAGACAACTTGGTTTTCTGGTCCTTAGGCCATCAGTCTCAGACTGGAACGACACCATCAGTACTCCTGGGTACTCCACTTGCTGATGGTAGTTCTTGGGACTTTTCAGCCTTCATAACTGTGTGAGCCAATCCCTTATAATAAATCTCATTCTATCTTTCTCTCTCTCTCTCTGTTTTCTCCTACTGGTTCTGTCTCTCTAGGGAAACTTGACTAATGTAATCTAAATGCAAGGGGTCAGCAAAAGCTAAGACAATCTTAATGGGCAAGGAAAAAGTAGGAAGACTTACTCTACCAGATGTCTAGGCTTATTAAAAAGACCTAGTTATTAAAATAGCACAATATTACAGAAGGATAGACAAAAGACCAGTAGGGCAGTGTAGGAGCCTAGAATAGATCCAAACCTTCTTTGATTTGTACAAAGAAGGTACTGCAAAGCAGTGGGTAAATGATGGTTTATCCAAAAACAGCACTGGATTACATCCATATAAAAAAAAGTAAAACTTGTACCTCACCTTACACCGAACCTACAAATCAATTCCAGGCAGATTGTAGGCCTAAATGTAAAGGGCAAAACAATAAAGCTTCTAGAAGAAACATAGGCAGTAATCTTCATGATTATGGGGTAAGAAAAGACTGCTTAAACAGGGCACTGAAAATACTAACCATAAAAAACCAGACTGGTAAATTAGACCACACTGAAATTAAGACTATTAGTTCAACAAAAAGAGAGTAAAGAGAATGAAAATGTAAACCTCAGAGTAGCAGAATATATTCGACAAACATGTAACAGATAAAGGCTCATGTCTACTACATATAAAGAACTCAATAAAAAATAATAGGTAATTCAGTAGAAAAGCAAGAGACTTGAGCAGGGATTTCACAAAAAAGAGGCTATTCAAGTGGCAAATGAACTTGTTAGTAATCAGGAATATGAAAATTAAAACTACAAAGAGACACTGGCACAAGTCCACAAGAATGGCTGCAATGAAAGATACAATGCAATGTGTTGGTAAGGGTGTGGAGCAAGGAGAAATCTCCACACTACTGGGAAAGGTGTAACTGATACAAGTACTTTGGAAAATTTTTTGGTATTATCTCTTAAAGCTGAACAGACATAAAAATGCCCAGATCTAGGCATTTTTATATCTAGGTGTATACTGGACAGAAATATCTATGCAAGTATAATAAAATACATGCACACAAATATTTTTTCACAAGCCTAGGCTAATTTGTGTTTGTATCTTAGTTTTTAACAAATAAAAACAATGTAATTTTGTTTTAAAGAAGAAACATAGAATAAGGATATAAAGAAAGAAAATATTTTTGTATGGCTATACAATGTGTTTGTATTTTTTGGGTAGGGGCTGAGTCCCACCCTGTTGCGAGGCTGGAGTGTAGTGGTGTGATCTCGGCTCACTGCAACCTCTGCCTCCCAGGTTCAAGTGATTCTCCTGCCTCAGCCTCCTGAGTAGCTGGGACTACAGGTATGCACCACCATGCCCAGCTAGTTTTTTCTTTTTTTTTTTTTGTATTTTTTTTTTTTTTTGAGACGGAGTCTTGCTCTGTTGCCAGGCTGGAGTGCAGTGGCGCAATCTTGGCTCACTGCAACCTCCACCTCCTAGGTTCAAGGGATTCTTCCACCTCAGCCTCCCAAGTAGCTGGGACCACAGGCATGTGCCACCATGCCCAGATAATTTTTTTTTTTGTATTTTTAGTAGAGATGGGGTTTCACCATGTTGCCAGGATGGTCTTTATATCTTGACCTTGTGATCCACCCACCACAGCCTACAAAAGTTTTGGGATTAAAGGCATTAGACAATGTGCCTGGCCAATGTGTTTTTATTTTAAGCTAAATGTTATTACAAAAGAGCCAAAAACTTAGAGAAAATTAAAACATTTATAAAGTAAAAAATATTACAGTAAGCTAAGGTTAATATATCATTGAGAAAAGAAAAATATTTAAAAAATATGTTTAATGTAATCTAAGTGTAAAGTGTTGATAAAGTCTACAGTAATGTAAAATAAGGTCCAAGGCTTTCACATTCATTCACCATTCACTCACTGACTCACTCATAGCAACTTCTGATACTGCAAGTTCTATTCATAAGTGCCCTCTACAGGTGTACTATTTTTTAAAATCTTTTATTCTGTAGTCTTACTGTACCTTTTTAAATGTTTAGATATGTTGAGATATACAAATATCACGGTGTTACAATTGCCACAGTATTCAGAATAGTAACATGACACAGTTTGTAGCCTTTAGGCTACAGCATCTAGCTTAAGTGTGTAGTAGGCTATATCGTCTAGGTTTGTGTAAGTACACCCTATGATGCTTGCATAAGACAAAATTGTCTAAGGACACATTTCTCAGAATGTATCCCCACTGTTGTAAAGTGATGCATGACTGCTGTGATTCTACCTTATTTGATTAGAGTAATACTCACCAAATGCTGTCCAATGTACTAAAAAGAAGTACATTATAGCCTAAGCCACTCTGTAACTTCCTGGGGTCTGTTTTCATCACATGAAGAACTATATCTACTCCTTCAGTTCCAAAAATTTCCTGTTTAAGATATTTGTTTTAAATTATTTATTGAAATAATAATTCCTTCATTTCCTACTTCATCTATCCCCTAAAATTGTTTTTCTACCAGAAAAATACAGCAACATTGTTAGAAAAATACTGCTTTTTGACTTGTTCTCAGGAATTTAAAACAAATTATTATAAAACTAATCCTTTTAAGAGGGGGTATCGATCAACATGCGAGTTTAATAATATCCCTTTAGATTTTTTGCGTTATTCTCTTTCTCCTAAAGTCATAAAATTTGTAATTCTGTTTTCTTCAACATTATAATGAATGCAGTCTAGCATTATGCCAGATCAATTATTGTATAGTAATAACTATCACGAAAAAGTTTTTAATGACCCCAAGAGAGAAATAAGATATAAATGTAGTTAAAACCTTTAATAATTTATGTGAAGTTTTAACTACTTAATATTTTTCTCTAATTACTTTTCTCATTGCCTTGTTGTTCAGTTCTGGTTCCCAGTAAGCAAGATTATGATTATTTTTCCAGAGGAGCCCAGGCGCAGGGCAGTAGAATATGAGGAGAAATTTGATACATCAAAGCTTGGAGCTAAGCAGGCATTCACTTAAAATCTATCTACTGAAACCATCATTTTTTTAATCTTTCCAATTCCATCCCTTGCTATTTAATATTTAAATTATCAATCTCTGAGACTCAGAGTTCACTATGGAGCTAAAAAAGATAAAAGGGGATTAAGATCTCGTTCTTTCTTTTGGCTTTAGGTTTGAACCCAATTCAAACTCCAAACAACATTTAAAATGGTACAGCCCACTTTGTAAAACTGTTTGGCGGTTTCTTACAAAGATAAAGATACACCTACATCAATTCCCCACTCATAGGTACTTACCCAAGAGAAATGAAAGTATTATGTACTAGTACAAGACTAGTATGAAAATGTTCACTGAAGCTTTATTCACTATAGCCATAAATGAAAGAACTCAAGTGGCTACCGATCAATAGGGGAACAGATAAACAAATTTTGGTATATTCATACAATGGAATACTATTTGGCAATAAAAAGAAATGAATTATTGATGCGTAGAATTACATGGATATATTTCTTTTTTCTTTTTTTTGAGACAGAATCTCACTCTGTCACCCTGGCTGGAGTGTAATGGTGCGATCTGGGCTCACTGCAACCTCTGCCTCCTGGGTTCAAGCAATTCTCATGCCTCAGCCTCCCGAGTAACTGGGATTACAGGTGTGCGCCACCATGCCTGGCTAATTTTTGTATTTTTAGTAAAGACGAGGTTTTGCTATGTTGGCCAGGCTGGTCTTGAACTTCTGACCTCAGATGATCCACCTGCCTCAACCTCCCACAGTGCTGAGATTACAAGCATAAGCCACCGTGCCCGGCTGACATGGATGTATTTCTAAAATATGATGCTGGATGACACAATCCAGACATAAAACAATAAATATTGTGTGATTCCATTCATATAAACTTAAAGAGTAGGCAAAACCAACCTATAGGAATAGAAAACAGAATAGTAGTTCGTCTGGAGGTGAGTGGGGGGATGACTTCTAAGGGGATGAGGAAATTTTATACAGAGAGAAATATTCTTTGTTTTAATTGGGGTACTAGTGAAATGGGTGTTTACCACTGTGTATCCCGTACCTTTACTTTATATAATTATACTCTATTAACAAAAATATTAAATTTTCACAAAACTAAATATAATTATAGATACTTATAAAAAGAATTTACAGTATTAGGTGACTGGGAGACCTGAACAAAACTTTCACAGGCATACATACCTTCCTTTGAATACGATGCTCACAGAGACCAGATAGGATAAGTAATATATCAGACTGGATTTCCAAAACAATGGCTTCTTCCTTTTCATTAGTCTTGCTTATTATATTTTTAAAGATTCCTGGTATGAAACATTTAAAGGATGTATAGTTATTGGATACGTTTTAAAATTTTGATCAATTACTGTTTGGAAATCCCTTCTAAAAAGTTTCTTTGGCTAAATAAACTTTTATTTATTTGCTTATTTTTATTTGTTATAAAGAGACAGGGTCTCATTATGTTGCCCAGGCTGGTCTTGATCTCCTCAGCTCAAGTAATCCTCCTGTCTGGGCCTCTCAAAGTGTTGGGATTACAGGTGTAAGCCACCATGTCCAGCCTACAGAAACTATGTTAGAAGGGGACATTTTCATTGCATAGTAACCTAGAGGCTATGAAAAGATGATAAATGAATTCCTGGAGTTTTCAATACAATCAGTAGCCCTACCTACATATATAGAATTTCTCAGTATAATCCGTAGCCTCACATAAACAGAAATTCTATTACAGAATTAACAGTGTGTCATTAAAGGATGCCCCAATAACCTGATACTTTGCTCAGCAAACTATGTTAAAAAATATGCAGAGTTTCATGAGGTAGGAAATGAGTGCCTTTGCAAATATATGAAGAAGTTTCCTGACTGTAGTTTGCCTAATTTCTTCCTCTCCTCATGGTTAACAGGGTTAAGTCTAAGCAAAGGCGGCAGATCTCTTTAAGTGTGTTTTCTATTCCTGTTACTACTTTCAGCATCTTTCCTTGATGTCTAACTGAAGGTGTTTTAAACAACTTTAGGTAACAGTACTCCTTGTCCTTTAAAATCCCTCTCTTGCTTCCAATCGAAATTGAACAGGACTGAAGAGGGGCCACTAACACTGATGAAATTATATTCATGATACAATTTTGCCTCAAAAAAGATTTTAAGCTTTAAATAAAGAACAAAAGTCACCTTTTCTCTGTTAAAGGGGTCACTGGCATTAGCAGAAAAGTATGGAGCTATGTTCCGAAGTAGAAGTGTCATGGAAATCCTAGCCTATCTCTATAACTGTCCCTGAGGGACTGTTCTAGGTCCCAGTAGGATGAATTACAGGTGGGATCAGACCCTAAGGGAGGCTAGTTGAGCCGGCTGGAGGCCCAGTGCTGGGGTATGCCATGGATAGAGGGGCCTTTTTCCATTTATCAGGAACATCTTCTAGGAATCCAATCTGATTGGCCATAGGTCTGCTTCTTCTTTCTAGATCATCTCATTCTCCTTCTTAACTGAATGCAGGCAGTTAACATTCCCTGTTGTCTGTAACATAGTATGATGCTCCATATTTAAGTACCCTTCAACTCCTTGCCTTTATCGTCTTCTTGTTCTAGATCATTCTATTTCTCCCAGATTATTCTTCCTAAAACACAACATTGTACATACAACGTCACTAATCAAAACCCCTTATGGCTCTCCATGCCTTAAGAGGATGAAGTTTGAACTGTTGTCAATCACTCAAAACTCATTCCAGCTTGGCCTCTGGCTATACAATTAACCTGTCGTATCATTTGTCTACATAAAACTTTGGCTCCTCTTAAACTAGCTCTGAACACATCACCATGCATATTTCAGGACCATATCTCTCTGTTCATGCTATTTCCCTGCTTGAGCACTATTTCTGTTTTTCTACCTCTTTAAACTACTCTTACCTTACAGAATCCTGACTTCCTAGCCTTGAAAGCTACCCACGCCTCTTAGTTTCTGTCACATTATTCTGTACTACTCATTAAGTGTCTAATTGATGACATGTAGGGTAACACATGCTATCTTTCTATGATATACATAGTTTCTATTTTCTCATTAAGGAAAATGTCCTCAGTGTTCTGCATTATACATGTTTGTAACCCCAGTGTCTACACAGAAAGTATATATACATTTTTATTTTATTTCAATAGTTTTTATAGAACAGGGATTTTGGTCACATAGATAAGTTCTTTATTGGTTATTTCTGAGATTTTGGTGCACCTATCACCCAAGCAGTGTACACTATACCCAGAAAGTGTATGAACATTTACATTTAAAATCTAGTTACTATTTTATTGAGCACATTACTACTACAGAGCCCTGTTAGACTCAGTTAGACAAGGTCCCTATCTCCAAGAACTTAACATAAAGATGAGCCTATTTTCAGTTAAGGGGAAAAGGTTCTAAGACAAGAAGAACCATTGCTATTTGTTTTCCCTTTCCCTACCCTATTCCCTAGTGCAGGTAGGATTAAGTCTTCTTCCTAGACATATGAAAGATTATATTTGCTGGATTTCCTCTAGTTAGACTGAGTTTTATGCAACAGAATGTGCACAGGAATGAACAAAATGCACTTTCAGGTCTGTTCATCCCAAACAAACTGGGCAAAAGCATAAATGTTTTCACCTAGCTCCCTTTTCAATGTACTTCAATTTCCTGTTATTTTCTATATTACTATTTTTAGAGAACACCACCCCATTCCACGAATGATGAAAGAATAAGCACCTTAATTTAACAAGTAGAAGAGTTTTTGAGTAGGTATTTATAATTAATTAACATTAACATCTACCAGATTATATAATTGACTAGTGAAATAATCACTGCATATGAATGACTGAAATAACTTTTCAAAGTCAAGGAAAGATATGATCGAGATAACTTTTTTAAATAACAAAAGGTAAAGCAGCTTTTGTTTAGGGGTTCTGAATTTTACACTGAGTTTATGTGTATTTATTTTAGGGGAAATGGTGATTTAGCATAGTCAAGTGTAAGTTGAAAGTCCAGGATATTCTGATATTTCATATCAGAAAAGAAACTCCTCTGTACATTTCTGTAAATGCCAATGTACCAGTGTTCCATTATGACACACGAATTGGAAATGCCATGTTATCCTGTTTTAAAATAGCTCCAACAGGCTTGGCCAAAAATGGTGACCTGGCCAGGTGCGGTGGCTCATGCCTGTAATACCAGCATTATGGGAGGCCGAGGTGGGCAGATCACAAGGTCAGGAGATCAAGACCAACCTGGCTAACATGGTGAAACCCCATCTCTACTAAAAAAATACAAAAAAATTAGCTGGGCATGGTGGTGCATGCCTGTAGTCCCAGCTACTTGGGAGGCTGAGGCAGGAGAATCACTTGAACCCAGAAGGCGGAAATTGCAGGAAGCCCAGATTACACCATTGCACTCCAGCCTGGGTGACAGAGAGACTGTCTCAAAAAAAAAAAAAAAAAAAAAAAAGTAGAATAGCCCATTTTAAAAAAAGATAAAGATCCTAAATGAAATGGTATCTGTGTTGAAGAAATAAATGTTTAAAGGGTTAGTGATTATGATACTTCAGTAAGAAGAAAAACTGATTTATGGCAACAATATGAAACAAAAATCAAGAAAATATTCAGGAGTTTCTCAGTCATAAAGACAAAATAAATTTTAGAAGAACATTTCTAACAGAACTACTGCTATTATAAATATTCCACTTTCATCGGTAAACCACCATGTTATATTTTACCTATCATTTGCTGAATTGTTCCCTTTTCACAAAGATCTGTGTTTACAGTCTCATTGTCAAGGTAGACCATGGCTCTCAGGAGTCGTAAACTGTAACGCATCTGGGCAAACTTGTTGCCTCGGCCACCTGTACCATGAAAACTGTTACCATGACTGAAAAACGGATCTGTGGAGAAAAATCGATAATTTAAAACAAAACCATTTCAAATAAACAAAACAATATATCAGATATCTTATACATTTATCAGAAGTTTAAACAAGTGTTAAAATTTTGTTATATTTGCTTTAGATTTTTTAGAGAAATAAGATATTATTCCTTTTCCCTCCTTCTATTCTCAGAATATGTGTTTTACAATTTTACTGAAATGTATCATATGTATCTTTTGCAACTTGCTTCTATTTATTACTCAAAATTACGTTTGCTTTAAAAATTATTCACATTGTCGCAAGTAGATATATTCATTTTAATTGCTTTCAGCATTCATTTTTATAAATGAATTATAGTTTATCCATTCACTAGTATAAACTGTTACAATAAACATTCTGGTTCATGTCCTCTTCTATACATTAAGAAGAGTTTTTCCATGTGACTAGAATCATATAGGATATATCCACACTGAATTTTACTAAAGGTGCTAAATTGTTTCCCAAGGTATTTATATAGATACTACGTATAAGATGAATTAATTTTTTTTCTTTTCTAAGAGACAGGATCTTGCTCCGTTGCTCAGGCTAGAGTGCAGTGATGTGATCACGGCTCACTGTAGTCTCTATCTCCCGGGCTCAAGTGATTCTCCCACCTCAGCCTCCCAAGAAGCTAGGACTACAGGTATGTGCCACTATGACCAGCTTTCTTTTTTTTCCTTTTTTTTTTTTAATTTTAAGAAATGGGGTCTTGCCATGTTGCCTAGGATGGTCTTGAACTTCTGGCCTCAAGTGATCCTCCTGCCTTGACCTCTCCAAGTGTTGGGATTACAGTTATGAGCTACTGTACCTGGTCTTGATTTTCTCTGAAATTTGTTAAATTTGAAATGATAGTTCATTGTTATGTGAATTTGCATTTACTTGATTATCAATGGGATTGGGAGTTTTTAATTTTTTTTTTTTTTGAAAATTTGGGGTTTTCTCTGTGATATGGCAGTCCCTGTCTTTGCATACTTCTCTACTGAGTTGTTTTCTTGTTGATATGTAGGAGTTCTTTATAAACCTGGATTCGAACCGATTATCAGTCACAGGGGTAGTAAATGTCTTCTCTCAATTTGTAGATTAGTATTTCACTTAGATTTTGTCATAGACATTTGTACATTTTATAGTACTTAAATGCATCGATATTTTCTTGTATCTTAAACTTACGAGTCTTTAAGGAAACCTTTTCCTACCCTGATATCTAGCATAAAGATATTTTCCCATGTTTTCTTCTAAGAGTTTCAACTGTATGACTTTTCATATTTACATCAATTTATTAATTTTGCAACTGATTTTTTAAAAAACAAAGTCGAAAGATCTAATTTTTATTTTTTCATATGGAAGACCAACTGCCCCAACACCATCCTTCCCTCACTGATTGGCAATATCATCTCTCGTAATGCTGACCTTCCATATATTCCATGTCATTGACTATCTATGACACAGTACCACATAATTTTAATTACAATAGCTTTATGGTAGGTCTTGATAAGTATCAAGGCAAATTCTCCCTTCTTTATGCTATGCTTTCTTTAAAAGCTTCTTTTGGAAGTAGCTTTATGTTTCCAGTTTAAAAAAAAAGTTGAAAATACTGCTCTGAGTATTGCATGTTGGTTAAAATTGTGGGTTCTATTATAGAACCTGAGTTAAATCTTTGCTCTGCCACTTGTGGCCAAGAATAAGTTATTTAACTTCTTAGACTGAGTTCCACCCATCTGATAAACAGGCATAATAATAATACCTATACCTCTTAGGTTTGTTGAGAGGACTAAGTGACTGAATACTTGGAAGGTGTATAAGGCCTACCAGATAGTAGGTTCTGAATAACTATTAGCTATCAGTTCTCTTCTTATTAGCTAGCATTTCCCCTTTTGCCTTTAAGTCTTCTACAAACATAAATGATATAAAGGATAGACTGAAGAATTGCTTTATTTAGTGAAAAATAATTTTATAAGACTAAATTTAGTAGCGCAGCATATTGGAAACTAGAGAATAAAAAGGCTATCATTTTTTCCTCCTTCATGCATAAATGGGTGATGTTCTTGATCTAATGAAAATGCATTGTACAGAATTATTTCCAGAGCAAAATTACTACCAGAAAAGAAGCAATATCTTCCTTATAAAACTTTTTAAAAACGAATATAGTTCTTTTTCCTTTCTAAGAACTGAAATAAAATACAAACTGGGGCTCTACTAATTTGGTAGACCACACTGGAGTCATTACTTCTGGCTAGAGATCTAGATTATTATTATTATTATTATGTTTACTTTAAGTTCTGGGGTACATATGCAGATTGTGCAGGATTGTTACATAGGTATACACATGCCATGGTGGTTTGCTGCATCCATCCCCCTGTCATCTAAACCTATTAGGTATTTCTCCTAATGTTATCCCTCCCCAATACTCCCACCCTCTGCTATCCCTCCCCTAGTCCCCCCATCCCACAACAGGCCCCAGTGTATGATGTTCCCCTCCCTGTGTCCATGTGTTCTCATTGTTCAACACCCACTTATGAGTGAGAACATGCAGTGCTTGGTTTTCTGTTCTTGTGTCAGTTTGCTGAGAATGATGGTTTCCAGCTTCGTCCATGTCCCTGCAAATGACATGAACTCATGCTTTTTTATGGCTGCACAGTATTCCATGGTGTATATGTGCCACATTTTCTTTATCCAGTCTATTATTGATGGGCATTTGGGTTGGTTTCAAGTCTTTGCTATTGTAAACAGTGCCACAAAACATACGGGGCATGTGTCTTTATAATAGAATGATTTATAATCCTTTAGGTATATACCCAGTAATGGGATTGCTGGGTTCAATGGTATTTCTATTTCTAAATCCTTGAGGAATTGCCACACTGTCTTCCACAATGGTTGAACTGATTTACACTCCTACCAACAGTGTAAAAGTGTTCCTATTTCTCCACATCCTCTCCAGCATCTGTTGTCTCCAGATTTTTCAATGATCACCATTCTAACTGGCATGAGATGGTATCTCAATGTGGTTTTGATTTGCATTTCTCTAATGACCAGTGATGATGGGCATTTTTTTCATTTTTGTTGGTTGTATAAATGTCTTCTTTTGAAAGTGTCTGTTTATATCCTTTGACCACTCTTTGATGGGGTTGCTTTTTTCTTGTAAATTTGTTAAAATTCTTTGTACATTCTGGATATTAGTCCTTTGTCAGATGGGTAGATTGCAAAATTTTTTCCCATTCTATTGGCTGCCGGTTCACTCTAATGATAGTTTCTTTTGCTGTGCTGAAACTCTTAAGTTTAGTTAGATCCCATTTGTCTGTTTTGGCTTTTGTTGCCATTGTTTTTGGTGTTTTAGTCATGAAGTCCTTGCCTATGCCTATGTCCTGATTGGTTTTGCCTGGGTTTCTTCTAAGGTTCTTATGGTATTAGGGCTTATGTTTAGACCTTTAATCCATCTGGAGCAATTTTTTGTATAAGGTGTAAGGCAGGGGTCCAGTTTCAGCTTTCTGCATATGGCTAGCCAGTTTTTCCAACACCATTTATTAAATAGGGAATCCTTTCCCCATTGTTTGTTTTTGTCAGGTTTGTCAAAGATCAGATGGTTGTAGATATGTGGCATTACTTCCAAGGCCTCTGTTCTGTTCCATTGCTCTATACCTCTGTTTTGGTATCAGTACCATGCTGTTTGATTACTTTAGCCTTTAGTATAGTTTGAAGACAGGTAGTGTGATGACTCCAGCTGTTTTTTTTTGTTTAGGATTGTCTTGGCTATTTGGGCTCTTTTTTGGTTCCATCTGAAGTTTAAGGTGTTTTTTTCCAGTTCTATGAAGGTCAATGGTAGCTTGATGGGGATGGCACTGAATCTACAGATTATTTTGGGAATCGTGGCCATTTTCATGATATTGATTCTTCTAACCATGAGCATGGAATGTTTTCCCATCTCTTTGTGTCCTCTCTCATTTCCTTGAGCAGTGGTTTGTAGTTCTCCTTGAAGATGGCCTTCACAAACCCACAGCCAAGATTATACTGAATGGGCAAAAACTTGAAGCATTCCCTTTGAAATATGGCACAAGACAAGGGTTCCCTCTCTCACCACTACTATTCAACATAGTATTGGAAGTTCTGGCCAAAGCAATCAGGCAAGAAAAAGAAATAAAGGGTATTCAATTAGGAAAAGAGGAAGTCAAATTGTCTCTATTTACAGATGACATGATTGTATATTTAGAAGACTCCATCGTCTCAGCCCAAAATCTCAAGCTGATAAGCAACTTCAGCAAAGTCTCAGGTTACAAAATCAATGTGCAAAAATCACAAGCATTCCTATACACGAATAACAGACAAATAGAGAGCCACATCATGAGCAAACTCCCATTCACGATTGCTACGAAGAGAATAAAATACCTAGAGATCTAGATTTTTAGCTCCATGGAGAGAAGGATGTTTATTTGTTTTAAGCCTAAATGTATTTTCAGTAGTTAAAACAGTATCTAGTACCCAATAGGCAGTCATAAATATTTGTTGAATGAATGCATTGTAATATTGCCAGGCTGGGCAGTATTGTAATTGATTTCAGGCTCACACCTGTAATCTCGACACTGTGAGAGGCCAAGGCAGGCAGATGGCTTCAGCCCAGTAGTTCAAGACTAGACTGGGCAACACGGCAAAACCCTCTCTACAGAAAATACAAAAATTAGCTGGGCACGGTGGCATGCACTTGTAGTCCCAGTCACTGGGAAGACTGTGGTGGGAGGATCACTAGAGCCCAGGAAGTTGAGGCTGCAGTGAGCCATGAGCATACCACTGCACTCTAGCATGGGCAACAGGGTGAGACCCTGTCTCAACTAACAAATAAACAAAGCAAATAAAATATTTCCAGGATTTTTCTTTCTAATTATAATTTTTAGATAATTCTAATAATACAAAAATTTAAATTACATGTATGATTTCTTTAAGTGGGCATCAACTCTGACATTTACTAATGTCTGACTTTAAATAAAATCTGTGTTTTTCTTAAAACCACATATAAATACATTAATAAGAAGACAGATCTACATGTTTTTACTTCTTGTAGCTTTAATTAACTTCATTGTTATTTCTATGCATATATGGAGCATTCAGTTGAAATTTGAAGATGACAATTTTGACAGGAATCTTGAAGGGCCACTCACCTTCACTCTCACACCATTCTAGAAATGCAAGGACTTGAGCATTTCCCTGGAATGACATGTATTCTTCTATTAATAAAGGAGCCACTGATGACAAAGTGGCAATTGCATGCAGTTGTAATTCTTCATACTGTGCTGCAGACCAGTCAATTGTTTTTTGTTTCTCAGGCTTCTTAACATAGGTAAACAAAGCCAAAATAACTTTGCCCTCAATCAATAGCTGTGAGAAAAAACAAACTTTGTTTGTTTATTTGATCTAAGGCAATTAAATTTAAAAAACTACATTTTGATGTTTTATTGATGACTATTTCAAAATACTTCCTTTATAAAATGACCCCGATCTATGATAGGTACCAAAAAAAACCCCAGAAAAATTTAATACCAGTTGGTTTGATTCTCTTTTCTGAGGACTGTATGCTCTGACAATAATATAAAATATGTGTTAATTTTTTGTCTTTGGTCCTCATATATGTAATTTAGTTACCGCTTATAATAAAACCATAGGAGTAGAATATTTGGGGGCAAATGCTGACATTTCTTTCCTCACTCTCTTTTTAAAAAGGAAATGTATCACAGATTCAGTTGTGTACCATAAAAAATAATTTTGTCTGACACAATTACTACAGTGAATATTTAAACATGTGCAACAGAATTTACATAAACGTTCTACCAAATAAATGCCAGTTAGGTCACAAGCCATGTTTAATTATATGTCTAGTATTTTAAAATTTTATTGACTCCATCATTTTAATAAAAATGAGATAAAATGCACAGCTATTATGACAACAGAATTAATATAGCTGATTCTGATTGATGCATATTTATGATTCACAAGAGAAGAAAATGTCATAGGCTATATTAAATTTAATTTTCTTTTAATTTGGCATTATTCTAAAATGACTTTCCCAAAAACATTTTTTCTCATTCCCTACTAGTCCATGTGAAAAGAATGCAAGACATAGAGTTGAGAAAACAGGAATAACTACTAGTTCTAACATTATTGTTAGAATTAAGTATATAATGTTTCAAAAATACCCTGCATTGTAAATGATAGTGTACATATTCATTATCATTACTAGTAATATTACTGGAACACAACTTATATGACACATAAAAATGGGTTATTTCACTACTCACAAAGTATTTTAAGAAGCTCACCATAATCTGTGCTACTTGACTCTGTTGTTCATAAAATGTTGTCTAATCAATTAAAATGACATAAACTGTAGTGTAAATTTCATTATCTTTATAGCTCTAATTTTAATATTTATGTAATACTCTATTAGAATAGTAAACCATAATTTATGGAATAATTTTCCAAATGATTTTTCATTTGCATTTTGGAAAATACATTTAGGTTCTACACAGTATGTATTTTTTTTGTCACAAATGATAAAGATATGACTGTAAAGACAATTTTTCTTTTCCTGAGCATTTGAAAATATATATATTCCTCAAACTTGCATTACTAAGAAAATGCTGAGCTCAGTTAAATCCTCATAATAATCTCGAGGTAGATGTTATCCCCATGTTGAAGTTGAGCTACCTGGGATTTAGAGAAATCAAATAACCCGTTAAACACCACATAGCTAGAAAGTGGCAGCACTGGAATTCCGTCTGACTAAAGCCTTTACTGCTAGACTATCCCATCTTTATAGTTTTAGTAGTGATGTTGATAGACTGAATTCCTACTTCATCTTCATGGTAATCCTTGGAGCTTGGTAGAGTTTTAAGACTAAAAGGAAATTTCGCTTAATACAGTAACTAATTAAACTAACAGTATTGTTAATAATACATTTACTATTACTTTATAGTTTATAAAGCCTTCATCTCAACTTCACAATAGACCCGTGAGCAGGGCTGAAGCATTGTAATCTTTCCTTTACAGAAGGAGGAACGGAACCACAGACAGATGAGGTAATTTTGCTAAGGCCACATAGCTAGTAGGTGATAAGCCAGCAGTGAAATTCAGTTCGAATGTTCTTCAAATTACATCATGTTGTTATGCAGGAAACAACGTATTAAAATAGATTCATAGAGAGTCAAAGTAATTAAAGACATTAGGTTTGTGTGATGAAAAAGCAGGTTCATAAGAGTTTGAGATTGGCATCACAGAGGTTAATAATTTTCTCCAGCATTAAATCAGTCCTTGTTACTACTGTCAGAGACAGACTATTGGGCTGGATGTGCCTAAGTGGAGCTTCTTTCATTTTATGCTCTTTAATTCAAGAGATCTAAATGTATTATTAAATCTCTTAGGTTCTACTATTTTTCTTTGGTTTATATGGTTTAAATTTAGGTACTTAAATTTACTAACAGATAAAGAAAAATTTTAAAAGCTAAAATTCAGGCCAGTAAGAGTTTACTACTTTCTATGGTAAATATATGAATTGACAAAAGATGTACAGTCAGGACTTTAAAAAAGTTATACTATAAAGTGAGATAATTTTTATTAATTTTTCTGCCTTGGTTACTCTTTACCTGTATAGTAGGTAAATCTTTACATAAGATCACAATTATGTTGAACAGTAATTTCTTCAACTCAAAATCTTCATAGGAATTAGAAAGCTTAAGTCCTTTTACCAAAATATTTTGACTTTTAACTGTGAGGGGGAAAAAAAACCATAAAATGAAAGCTTAAATGTTGTACAAGACTCATCAGATAATCATAAGAAGTTTAATGTTTTCTTACCTTCATTAAAGGTGGCAAACAGTATCAAATCCTTAGCAAAGCCACATTCCTAATATAATACATAAAACAAGCATAAAGATGAATGTGTAAGATCAAAATTAAGGTGCAGATGCACATATTTACTATTTAAGTGCATTTATCAAATTTTCCTATTGTCATTCATTTGAATTCATAAAGCATGAATAGCAATAAAGGGTGAAGCAAAAAATAAAAACATATAGCCAGATAAGCTTATTTAACATTAAATAACCCAGATTTATTATATTTTAAACTTCCATAGGTTCTAAGAAATATTTTATATTATTCTATGAATAGTCTGTGTAAAATTTGTTAAGGATCCAAAATGTATTAGGTCTTCATAGTTACTTCTGTAATTCATTATCTATACTTCAAATGACACAGTAAGGGAAGAAAATCCAGTTATTCTCAACAGCTTTTCTTCTTAAACACCTCCACTTCTACCCCAACCATTCCTGTTACGTCAAATGTTTGGTCAAGAGATAATAAAGCAGTTCCTACTTAGCATGAAAAGCCCTGAAGAATCACCAGAGATGCAAACATTTTAGCAGGTCAGCATTCCTGTCAGAGATATCCTAGTTGGACTTTGCATATTAGGGACAGTTTACGGGGGCAAACCCTAGGCTTATGAGCTTGTAGTTTTATATTCCTATTACTTTAAGATCTATATGATTTCTTTAGATGGTGAACATATTATTCACTTCGACTTACATCCATGAAATTCATCTGAATGTTTTCAAGGACACTAATGAGAAATTACTAACTGACCAGGGACTTCTAGAGAAACATAAAGGTCCACCTATGTTTAGAGAAACATAAAGGTCCACCTATGTTGCAGCTTTAACTAGAATACTATGTAGGACTGTTTCCCTGTTTGCACAGTATGAATTTCACAACTCTTATGTTGGGACTACTTTTTGCCCACTGTTAGCGGGCTGAGGTCTTCACAGCCAGTTCTTTGTAGCACCACGAGAACTTACATGCCTGATTTGTGAATATTGTTGCCAAGGATCTCTGTTATACAATTTCATTCAATGATTTTTACATTAAAAAATATGTGAAGGCTAAGTTTCTGGTACAGATGAGTACTACCTCCAAGAGAAATTCTCCTGCTAGTGACAAATACAACTATCTTGTAACCAAGAGTAAGCAAACACTGGAAGGATGTCAGAATTTTGTAGAAGGCAATGGCACTACATGAGTTTCCCATTTTAAAATGGCTTTTGGCTGGAGAGCAGGCCATATTCTATACCTTGTGGGAATGCTAAAACTCAGAGTAATCCTGTGGTCTTAGTGGCCTGAAGCCAGAGGACAGAGGCAACCACACCCACTGGAAAGTGAAGGGAAAGGAGAGAGCCAGAGAGAGGAATGCCAAAGTCTGTGTACGAACTCTTCCCAAATATCTGGCTGATGTCTGAACCACACAAGTGCAGAGAATACTCAAGCATCCCAGGCAAGAACCGAATTGAGATTTGGGCTGCCATATCCAAAAGGGATGAGTAGTGCCAAGTTAAATGTATAGCCATTAAAAAAAAGGATACTCTTCAGAAGAGTATACCAGAATCTATAGTAAAGATGCTCATAATAAAAAGATAAGAACTCTCGGAAGCGACACTATAAAAAGGAATCAAAATAAATCTAAAACTGAAAAATATATCTGAAGCAAAAATGTACTGGATGGGATTAACAGCAGAATGGAGATGACAGAAATAAAAAGTCAGTGAATTCAAATGTATAGACTAATACAAATTATCCAATCTGAAGAATGGAGAGAAAAATGATAAAAGTGAGCAGAGTATCACAAACCTGTGGGACGATATCAAAAAGTCAAACATAAAAGTAATCAGAGCAAGGTGCAGAGGCCCACGCCTATAATCCCAGCACTTTGGGAGGCCGAGGCGAGTGGATCACCAGGTCAGGAGTTTGAGACCAGCCTGGCCAACGTAATGAAATCCCATCTCTACTTTAAAAAAAAAAAAAAAAAAGAATTCCAGAAGAAGCAGGGAGAGAGAATGGGGCTGAAAAAATATTTGAAGAAATAATGGCCAAGCGTTTTCCAAATCTTATTAAAGGCTTAAATTTATATATCCAAGAAGCTCTATGAAATCTAAGCAGAACAAACACAAAGGAGATCTCACCTTAGCACATCATTTCAAAACTGCTAAAAACCATAGAGTGAAAATCTTGAAAACAGTGAGAGAAAAAAATGATATATTATACATAGGGGAACAATGATTTGAAATAATGAATGCTTCTTGTCAGAGTCCAGGGTGCTCACCATTATACCATGGAATCTCACATTGAATACTTCTCATCAAAAACAACAGACTCCAGAAGATAGTAAAACTTTATCTTTGAAATGCTAAACAATATTTTTTTTCAGTCTGGAGTTTTATATTCAATGGGCATAGACTTTAAGGATTAAGACGAATTAAGTATATTTTCAGATAAAACCAAGATAATTTGTTGCCAGCAGCCAGCAGATTTGCCCCACAAGAAATTGTAAATTAAGTTCTTCCAGTAAAAGAGAAATGATACCAGATGGAAACTCGAATCACCAGGAAGGAAAGAAAAGCATCCTAAGTGGAAAGCACATGTATAAATCACACAATATGCAAAAGATTTCAAATTTCCAAAGGACTGCAAAGAGTAATTGGCAGAGTGATAAGCACACCGTTGATCACCATGATTATTACAGCATAACTTAGCATTACAACGAAATACACAAATATTACAACATAATATAGGACTTCACCCACACCCACCACTTCCACAATTAAAATTAATGTAATTTGATTCATACTTACAATCATTGGTGCTTCAGGATTTTGAGCTATAATTGTAGTGATCACTAATATGTCATTTCTAAGCTGACGGTCATAATGACTAAAACCTCTCATAAACAGATTTTTAAATACTTCCTTCAAAGCCCTAAAAAGTAAAATCGTATTTTAAAAACTATATTGTTATGCACTAAATGTTTACATCCCTCCAAAATTCATATAATGAAATCCTAACCCCCAGTGCGATGGTTTTAGGAGGTAAGGCCTTAGGGTGTTAATGAGCCCTCATGAATGGAATTAGTGCCCTTATAAAAGGGACTCCAGAGAGCCCTCTCATTCCTTTCCTCCATGTAAGGATACGAGCAGTCAGCTTTATGCAACCCAGAAGAGCACCCTTATCAGAACCCAACCACACTGGCACCCTGATCTCAGACTTCTAGCATCCCAAACTATGAAAAATAACTTTCTGCTGTTTATAAACCACCCAGTTTATGGTACTTCGTTATAGCAGCCCAAACTAAAACATATACTTTTATGGAAATACTACCTAAAAGTCTATCAACAAAATCTCCCTTTTTATATTATTCATTTGAAGATATTTCTAATCTTTTCTACAGTTCCAAATCTGCCTCTAATTCTCTATGTACTGGATAATAATACACTAAACCAGTCTATTATACATGGTAGTCAAAGTGACAACTCTATAATACATCCAATCATGTCGTTTTCCTTTGTAAAATCATTTAAAGACTACTCTTTGTTCTTAGAATAAAGTATGACCTCCTTAACAAGGCTTATTAGGCCTTTCATGTTGTGGTCCCTGATAACATTGTTAGCATCATGTCTCACCACTGTAGCCTATTCCTTCTGCTCTCATCACACTGAATTTTAGTTTTCTGATTTTGCTAATTGTATTTTCATTTGTTCCCCCGTCTAGGATGCTCTCTGCATGCAAAACTTTTCTGTGTTGCCAAATCCTATTTGTCATTCAGATACTAGATTGGAGTTCTTTAGGAAGAAATTATTCATTCTCCAACTCTGAGTTAGGTTCCCTTTGTAATAATATTAGATATTTCTTGCTTTGCTTCCTGGGACAGACTTGCCATTTTTTATAATAACAATATCCTTATTTTTTATGTAATCATTTATTCCTTTCTGACTTTTGCTTCCTTTTCACCAGTCAAAGCGTTCTTTCTTTTGGCATTAACAAATCACTGTGGACAGGCCATTTGACCAATATTAGACCATTCAGGGCCAAATGGGACTTAATTCAAAGCCTTTTCTCTGAGACTTCAGGATTGCAAGGTTTATCTTCTGCTTGATTTGAGGTTGAGGTAATGTGATCCAAGACTTCTTAAGTCTTACCACATAGGCTTGGGTATGAAGCCGACACCATGGAAGACAATGTAGAGAGATAAGGGACCAAGTTCTAATATCTGCTGATCCCTGAATAAAGCTGCACATGAAACCAGTTTTATCCTTGACTTTGGAGGTAAATGAGCCATAAATTTCCTATATTGCTTTGGTCAGTTGGGTTTTTAGTCACTTGCAAACAAAAATGTACTGACTGATCTTCTTCTGAATAACATGTAGCATCTTACAATGATCTCTTTCATAACATTTAGTATGTTCTCACTTAGTTCTCTGTTACCTGTTCATCTTTTCTAGCACAATGTAATTCCATGAAAGCAGGGACAACATCTGTATTGTTTTCAGTTGTATTTCTATGGCTCAATACTGAAGCTGGCATAGAGCAGATAATTACTTGTTGAATAAGTGAAGAAGCAACCTGAAGGCTTACTCACATTTTGTTATTAATGCCTGCTGCAATATCTGGAAGATAGTAAGCACTCAATAATAGATTCGCTGCATAAATAAATGAAATAGTTCTTCTGAAGTCTAATTTTACTTTATGTATATCCCAAGGTATAATTTAGTGTTAAGGAGCTACTTCAAGAGCCTTCCACATAAAGTGTGGCTTGTTATTGTGCAGATTCATTTATACCAGGCACAAAAAAAGATGTCCTGAAACATAGCCATGACATGAATCTAAAACGTAATTGAACACAGATTCAAACAAAGGTGTTAGTTATGTCACTGGCTATCATTTTAAGATTAAAAGAACATTCCTATCTAACCATATACACTTACAGCAAACATTCCAAGCTACTAAGCTGTTGCAGGATTTCTTCTTTTGAAGATTTTTCCAACAAGTTCCAAAGTATTTCTGATGAACGAAATAAAAGCTGTCCAGAGGGATCGGGGTCATTGAGGTGAGCACAGATTTCACTGGCTGCTTGTGCTTTCATCATTATACTACAATTAACTTCTGAAAATAAATTTTAAAAATTATTTGTGCTTTACAATATTGACACTGTTAGATGGAAACAAAAGTAGTTGGCAATGAAGTGTTTAAACTTAATAGTATACAAACCAGAAGTTGAGAGATGCTGCAGAACTTTAAGTACCCAAAGTTTTTCAACAAGTTGGTTTTCAAGCAACGTCATTGACTGAACCATTGTTTTTGCTAATCCTCCAACTTCTGCCATTTGAATCTTGTATGAGGAACTGGCTTGCTGGTAACCTAACAACAATTAGCTAATAAATACATGCAGTTATCTCACAGAATGACCATTAAGACAAAAGAATGAGTATTATTAAGCAACAGCAAGAACAACTTTTTAAAAGTGTATGGAATTTAAGAATTGTGTGGCATAGGAATGGGCTACATTTTTTCTGTAAAGGGCCAGACAAGAAGAATTTTAAGCTTTTCAGGCTATAATGTTTCTTGTCAACTGCTCAACTCTGTAGCACATTGTAGAAAGAAAGCAGCAATAAATAGTACAAATATAAGTGGGCATGGCTGTGTTCTAACAAAACTTTGTTTTCAGTGGGCCTAGTTTGACCTGGGGCCCAGAGTTTGCTGATCCCTGGTGTAGCATTTAAAATAGGACCATGAATTTTGGAAATACATCTTTAATTCTAAAAAAAAAAAAAAACAATATTTACTGTCAGTAGATATGACTTTTTATAATGGAAAATGATTTAATTACAAATACTGAATGTTTTCACTAGTCAATTTCACTATTCAGGTCCAATGCATTACTTCAGTACTTTCAAGGGACAACAATTAGGTAGTGTCAGCAATAAAATAAGAGGTGAAAATGTAATGTTACTCTGATAATTGTGAATGAATTTAATGGTATTTTAGGGAAGTTTGATTCTTGGTGATATGTCTTATAAAAGTTCCTTCTGTCTTAGCACCTGTGAGAAATACTACCTCTCCTTTTGATGCAGACACACAGGCTTTACCTAACTACATTCTACTAGAAGTATTAAATAAACACCAAAGGGTACTCATTTAACTGAGATGAGGCTTTATTTTTTCTCTTAGTGATCTCAGTTATCTAACTCCCTGACTGTTTTGAGTTTTGAGTTCAACTAATTCCTTAACTTTGCCCTAGTTCTGAGGTATCTGTTAGTTTGTCTTATCTTTGTAAATATGATCTCTGGCTGTGGACATGGCCCTGTCTAATGCTGTGATGAGCTCTCTATGATATGCTCCAGCTACTCATTGCATGATTTTTAAAAAGCATTTAAAAAGTACAAAAAGGAAGACAAAAATTGCCTGTATTTTCATCACCTAGAGATAACATTAACATTTTCATGTATTTCTTTTGATATTTTAATGTATCATACAGTTTTAACAACATAGTAGTATACAGAATTTTATATTCTATACTCACCAAAACTTCTTATTGTTAGCTTTTCCCCATGCTATAAAATGTTTCCTAAAATCATGATTTTCATTTGCCTATCTATCATATGGATGACCAAAATAGACTTTATACTTACTGTATCTTTTTCTATTGCAGGTACAATTTAATAGAAGGATATAATACTATTAAAGCTCATGGACTTAATTTCTGTCTCCAGGGCTATGTCTCTTTCAACTGCTACACTGAGGACTTTTAGCTGTGGTCCCAGATGTCTGGCCATAACCATCACTTGAAACCAACTGTGTGATGGTGAGAGCGCTGACTCCTAATTTTCAGAGCCTGACCAAATCAACCTCACTTCTTTGCAGCATAATATTTCTCTTTCTTAAGTCCTACATCACTTGTCTCCCTTTCTTTGAAGGGCATCTGTATTTTGCCAAGGTTAACTCTAAGCTCGTGCTCTTAATTCCATCTTTTTGTGCTTTCTTTGAGAATTTTGCCTTCCCATTTCTTACCAGCTTCTGGTTCCTCTGCCTACAAATGGCATTTCTTCCTATCCTAAAAACAACAAAACCCAAATAACCTTTCTCTGACTTTGCACTAGCTGAGCTGTTCTCCATCTTCTTTCTTTTTCTTCATCATCTGATCTTAAGATATGTCTGCATTCATGAACTGCCACAACTCTCTCACTCTTAAATCCAGTGCCTCTATTATCACAATCCTCTTATTCTTTAATCCTGCATCTTCCCTGACCACTTTATATCAATAGATCTGTCAAAGATCACATTAACTTGTCTTTTTAACACTTCAATTACAGACGCCGCTGCAGCATTTGACTCTGAGACACCTTCCACCTCCTTTATCAAACATTTCGTTCACTGGCACACAAGACATGGCTATCTTTAGGTTTTCTTCCTTCTCCTTGAACCTCCCTTCACTGCCAATTTCTTTTAATCATTTTTTCTAAACCTCAATATGGACACTCTCCATGATGTCGTTCTTGATGCATTGCTGCTTATATGTTTTATCTCTTGGCAAACTCAGCCATTCTGGTGTCTTCAATTTTCAGTTCTATTTGGGTGGATTCCAAACCTGTATTTCTGGTCTCTAAAGCTTTTAGTATCCAATATATTTTTCTACCAAAACACTTCAACCTATCTATCTCATCGATAGTTCAAAGTGGACATTTAATACTCTCTTTATTCATTTCTCTAGTTTAGATATCTTTCCTTTTTTTGCTTTACTTTTTGACTTCTGAATTTCTTTTTTCTTTAATTGTCCTTTTTTTTGGAGACGGGGTCTTACTCTGTAGCCCAGGCTGGAGTGCAGCGGTGCGATCTCAGCTCACTGCAACCTCTGCCTCCCGGGTCCCAGTTCAAGCAATTCCTCTGCCTCAGCCTCCTAAGTAGCTGGGATTACAGGCATGCGCCACCATGCCTAGCTAATTTTTGTATTTTCAGTAGAGACGGGATTTCACCACGTTGGCCAGGCTGGTCTTGAACTCCTGACCTCGTGATCCACCTGCTTCAGCCTCCCAAAGTACTGAGATTACAGGCGTGAGCCACTGTGCCTGACCAATTGTCTTTTTTTTTTTTAACTGACTTCTGGTTTCCACTTTCCCCTAGTCTTAAATAAACTTTCTTTTGAACTACCACAGACTTTTATTTTCACCTATATTAAGAAACATATGACTTAAATTATCGTATAAACAATCTTCTCTCCCTTCCTAGATTGGTTAGAAATTACAGAAACTATGAAGGTAAGAAGTACGTCTTAACATTATGTCCTCACAGTGCACGTACCCCTGTCTTGGTCCGGCCCAATTCAGTGTGGTTCATTTACCATTATATATTAAAAGGTCCCTTAGCTATAATATATAGAACTCTTTTCTCAAACATGATGGAGAATGGCCCTGGCACTGGTAATTTAACATTTAATTGAGTAGGGGCAGATATTATGAATAATTATAAAGTGTTTAAAAATAATTTTATCAACAATATTAAACAACATTATAATAGTAACATTTAAAATTATAAGTAAACTACATTGGGCATTACTTTACAAATTTGTTCATATTTAGCATCAGAATAAAATATGCACGTCAAAAACTGAAAAATTTAAAAAATTAAAAAAATTTTTTAAGATGG
Source organism: Cheracebus regulus (assembly GCA_963574635.1). NCBI lineage: Eukaryota > Metazoa > Chordata > Mammalia > Primates > Pitheciidae > Cheracebus > Cheracebus regulus. Next base: position 2,959 of record CAUYQU010071361.1, on the reverse strand, counting down.
CCAAAGTACTCAAGACTACAAAAAAGTTTTCTTTTTAATGTGTTACATTTATGAGTCCACTGTGTCTGTCAAATTCAAAGAGAAATAAGAATGTTCTGTTTTCTAAATACACAAGTTATCACTGAAAGACCATTGTAAATTTCACCTGGAATATGCTTCTTTGGTGGTTCTGCATGATAAAAGTCAACAATACACTTACAAATTTGTATCCTCAATTCAGAACTTGGTATTTTCATTAAGTCACCTGCCAGAAAGATAAACAGGTGCTATTTATTAACACTGTCATAGCTTATTTGTAGAATTTAGGCATAAAATATTAATAATATCATGATTATTAAAAATATACTCAGAGATTCAAACTGGATCATGTTCAATTTATATACCTATTTTTTATATGTATGCTCACACACATACATACATATACATATAAACAGTACCCTGGATCCATCCTTATACATTTGGCCTCTCAATCAATTCAGCCTCTCCTTTCTAGGGAGAAAAGAATGATGATTATTAACACAAATGCTAGAACCAGACTGTCTAAGATTAAATGCTGGCTCTGCCATTTACTACCTGTGTAAACTTGTGTCTTTCTCCTCTATTAAATAGGTATAACAATAGTTACAATAGTTAAGAGTGTTGTGAGGATTAAATTTGCTAATATGAGAAAAGGACTGAGAAAAGTGTCTAGCATATTGTAAGTTCTTTATGTGTTAGATACTATTACTCTTTTGAAAAAATATGGGTTAGCATTTTTCTCCCTAACTAGGGTCAGTAATTTTTTTGCCTTTAATAATGCATTCTTTGCTTTAGAGAAGTTCCACGTGAACTCTGCTTTTCAATTTGTTGGCTGACTGGGAGAGAGTAACTTTTTATGGAGTTGCCCCACAGGCAAAGGTAATAGTTTTATGTTCAAGCTGTCTGCGTGGGGTTGGCAAATAAGGAGGGTCCCTTTTCAGTCATATCTAAACTATACTTAAATTGGCTTCAGCCTGTATTTCAAACTGGATTGCATCTACTCTGTTGAAGTCCTATAAACATGATCCCCAAGGGTATCTGAAAATGATTTGTGGAACTCCAGAAATGATCCAGGTTCTCTGAATGCCTGAAGATAGCTGAAGTCAGTATTATCAGCCTTAGAACTGAACCAGAACTGGTTGGACTCTCTGAGGGTAAAAGATAATTAGTCATTTCTCTTTTGCATTAGCCCTTACATGATGCTCATCTCTGGAGGTGGTCAGCAAGTGGGGAGGCACGTGGACAGGAGGAGGAAGCACAGAGGAAAGCCTGGCCCTAGCTTTAGGGGAATCTGTCTGCAAAAGATACCACTTAAGAAGATAGTTTTAAGATTATTCTAATTCTAAATTTTATTATTTTTTTTACTGTTCTTTGGAGTTGCAAAGTAAGTACTTAGGTTTTAAAAAATTTTAGGCAACAGGAGCAACAAAGCTTTTCCAACGAGACTATCCAAATATGCAGGCTTATGGGAAATTCTAGGACCTTTCGTCTGCTTTTCCACTGTTTTAGTTCTTGTAAATTGAGATAATTTATCATAGCTTCCTGTTTCATCATCTCAGGGCAGAGTACCAACTTCTTCTCTCATTCATTTCCAGAATCTTGTTTCTGAGTCAGAAATATCTACGTATTATTTTGAAGAAAATGCAATATAACTTATTAGTACATAATAGAAACTGGAAGTTATTACTAAAAATCATGAATAGTTTTTGTTCAACATTTCATCTCATATACAGTTATTTTAGTTTAAATTAATGTTTCAAGCCATTAAAAAAAATCAAGAGATAAACAGCAGTACTTGCAGTCAGTAATGAGTGAAGGAAGCTCATTTAAAGTTAGGAGTTCATACTGTCCTCAAATGAGATAGTAGTTACATGTTCTGCAGGCAGGGGACCAGTCATTAAGCAAACAAGCTGACACTCAGTAAGAAACGGGCCATGTATTTATAATAAAAGTGACTGCCAACACTCTTGGAAGCAATATTTAAAAATAATGGCAACAGGGGTATTTTAAAAAATAATGTTAGCAATAAAAACTATTTTTTATCTGTTTTTTATTTTTATTTATTTTAAAAAAATAAATACTTTTTATCTGTTAATACTACCATGTCCTCTTTTGGGTTGGATTCTCATTGTAAATTTCCACTGATGATAGAGAATCACAGAATAAAAAATTCCCATTATTTCCGGACCTGCCTGCTTCCTAAGGTGTTTTTCTTTAATGCCCTGCCCTGGCCCCATGTTTAACCTAATCTCCACGACTCTAGGTCACAGAGTAGGTGAATCCTAGGCAATTTTTTGAAAGTAACAAAAATTAAAATCCATAAAACCTACTGAGATATAAAAGGGTTAGTATCTATGTTAAAAATAAAAATGCTTTTTTTCTTCATTCTAGTTAAATCCCTGACATCTTTCTGTATGGAGTATAATGCTGGGAACATAACTATTCAGCAAATATTTTTAAAAATGTATTGGATCAATTATGTATCTTTTATCCCTCCTGTACAAATAAAGACCTAAACTAATAAGCATAAATTTAATGTAGGATTTGTTTTGGGAACATGCTGTCATGTCCCAGGAGCGGACTCAAAGAGCTAGTGTTTCCCTCATCTAACTTCCTAGGAAATTGTTTTCTTTCTCAAGAAAATCAAGCAACAACCCATATATAAATGCCTACCCTTTTAAGATATTTTTCGTATTTTGTGTACAAAACACAGGCATCTGCATCTTTATGTGTATTATGCTAAAGTTCTATTTTTTTTTGAAAAAGAGAGAAAAGGAGAAAGAAAGAAAGAAACAGCAAAAGAAAGAAAAAAAAAAGAATGAAAGAGAGAAAGAAAGAGGACGAGAAAGAGGGAGAGAGAATGGGATTCTTGTTTTATTGCCCAGGCTAGAATGCAGTCTAAAAATGGGTATTAAAAACCTCTTTTATGCCAATAATTGTG
>CAUYQU010071360.1:0-15166 GCA_963574635.1 Cheracebus regulus | reverse complement strand
GTCTCTCTCTCTCTGTTTTTTTTTTCTTTTTCCTGCGTGGCCAGTTGTCAATATTTACTCACTTTATTTACATATATATATATATATATATATATATATATATATATATATATATATTAGATAATGCAATTACTATGAATTTTAAAATCTAAAATCAAATTATTACATTTGTTTTATAATCAGATGTTGTCTTTGAATAGTTATCCTTTCTCCATCCAGTAATTCCTTTGAACAAGTGGTGCAAGGACTGCCTACCTCCTTGATCATAGCGTATGAGGACTGCTTAACTCCTTGAGCCTAGAGTATGAGGAGAATGTGTGATAACTACAGGAGCAGTTGAGTCCCCAAAGTTATCAGAAAACCAATAGTCTGCATTGTGGGGAAACAAAAAGAAATGACTCCTTAGAACTATGCTTTTGGATTCATGGCAAGTTGATGTTCACGGGATTAACTGAAAATAAATATCTGCTGCTGTTGTGCACTGGTAAGTTAGGTGCAAGTTATATGGCTTCCACTGTTCAAGCTACATGACAGATTAGAAAATGCTTGCAATGCCTCGTGAGAGACCTTACCCACCCAGTTTTAGAGATGGGAAAGTTAAGGTTCAGAGGTGTCAAAATTATGTTTCTAATGTCAAATAGCTAAGTAAATGGTGAAACTAAAAGGGGAGCCCCCCCAAAGACATCCTATTAGTAGCAATAGAATAGCCAGAAGGGCAGAGTATTGGGGTGGTGGTGGTATCAGTTCTCACCATTTTAACCCAAAATGACAGTCTAAGAAACAAAAGTTAGCACAGAGTATTCTGGTAGGTATCATGAAACTCCCACTCCAACTTGTCAGAAGAAAAGCAGCCCTTTTCAGAAGCTGCGGGCTCCAGCCCTGGGTGTGTCTTGTCAGCGGACTGGCTCAGATCTCATTGTTGTGCCATCCCTTGGGGGACTTGAAAGCTAAAAACCTCCTGACAGAAGTGCTGTCTAATGAGAGCATCATTCCTCCAAGTGCTAAGGGCTGATTTTCAAGATTGTCCCAAGCATAGAGTCTGGGCAGAAGAATGTATGTAGTGCTGTTGTGAGAAAACTAGTTGGTGCTCATACCTGAAAAAACTCTGCTAGTTTTTCTGCACCTTATGACATTAATCTAATATGCTTAAGTTCAGCCATTGGGAAATTAAACCTAATGTACTATAGATAAAGGTAAGATTCTAGCCCTTCTTCAAAATAAGATTCAGAATTAAAGAACACTATGCATGTTACTTCCAGAAACACTATCTATAATACTAAGTATGTCAGAATAATCATAAGAATGCAACTCACATTTTTGGATATTTATATGTGAGAGGCACTATGCTAATCATTCTATATATATTATCTCATTTAATCCTCACAAAGAACTTATAATATACACAAACACTATGATTATCTCATTTTAAAGATGAGATAACAAAGTTACACTGTTAATAACTAACAGAGCTAGAACACAAACCACACTATGTTGATCTACTCATTTTCCATTCAAATTCATTGAGGACTCAAGACCTAAAGATGAAGGGACTCAACACCTGCTCCCACAGCATGATAGGGAAATGAATAAATAAACCAATTATTCAATGTAACTATGGCATAAGGGAGATATAAAAATCGTCTGGTAAACTACGGAAGGGCAGGGGAGATTTCAGAGATATCTGAGACTTGGAATAATAAAAGGAGTTTCCAAGGTAGAAGAATCAAATTACAAACATGGCAAAAGAACATAGCATCTGCTCTGAGAATGATGTGTTGTTATAGTTTGAATGTATGTGTCCCTCCAAATTCACATGTTGGAACCAAATAATCAATGTGATAATATTAAGAGAAGTGGCCTTTTGAGAAGTGATTCAGTCATGAGTGCTTCACCCTCATGAATGGGATTAGTAGTCTTATACAAGAGGCTGAAGGAAGCACCCTAGGACCTTTTGCTCTTCCACCCCTTCCACCATGTGAGGACACAGCATTCATCCCCTCTGGAGGATGCACTTCCAAAGTGCCACCTTGGAAGTAGAGAGCAAGTCCATACCAGACACTGAATACCAGAGCCTTGATCTTGGACTTTCCAGCCTCCAGAATTTTGAGAAATAAATTTCTATTATTGATAAGTTACCTCGTTTCAGGAATTTTATTATAGCAACAGGAACTGCTGGCACCAAGCAGTGGGGTGTTGATGTAACAAACACATAAAAATGTGGAATAGGGTAATGCAGAGAGGCTGCTAGATTTTGGAACTGAATGTTGGAAAAAGCGTATATTCTTGTGAATAAAGCATCAAGGCAATTCTGCTGAGGACTTAGAAGAGAACAGCTGTAGGGAAAGCCTTAATCTTAGAGACTACTTATGTGGTTGTCATCAGAATGCTAGTACAAATATGGATGGTAAAAGCAATTCTCATGAGACCTTAGATGGAAATGAGGAACAAGAGACTGTAAACTGGAGAAAAGGCCATCCTTTTTAATAAAGTGGCAAATAGCTTGGCTGAATTGTGTCTGTGTCATAGTGCTTAGTCAGAAGTTGTGAGCAATGAACTAGAATATTTGGTGGAAGAAATCTCTAAGCAAAATATTGAGGATATGGCATGGCTTCTCTTGACTGTATATGGAAAACTGTGTGTGAGAGAAACAAATTAAAGACAGAATTTATACTCAAAAGGGAAACAGAACTTAAAAGATTTGGAAAATTCCCAGCCTGGCCAGATTATAAAGAATAAAAAGGTGTGTTTAGGAGGGAACACCAGGGTATGACCAAGTGATGTTTGATAAGGAGATCAGTGTGGTTAGAAGGAAGTCAGATGCTATTCAGCAAGACAACGGAAGAATGACTCAGAAGGCATTTTGGAGAGCTTTGAGGCTGCTTCTCCCATCACAGACTCAGAATGCCAGGGCCTGGAGAGCAGAATGGGTTCAAAGGAGGGGGTCAAGGTGCCTGTGGGACCTTGAGGCTTACTGCCCAGGGCCAACTCAATTTCTGCTCCACCCATTCCAGTGCAGTGCTCCTTGGCTACTCCAGCATGGCTCAAATGGGTACAGGCTTAATGCAGGATACTGCTCCAGAAAGCATAGGCAATATATCTTGGAGCACCCATCCAGTGGTTACTGCAGGTGCAAAGAGTGAACAAGCTGTGGAGACATGGTTATCTCCACCTACGTTTCAAAAGATGCCTTAGAGATCCTCAGAGCCGAAGCAGAGAACTGCCACAGCAGTGGGGCCACCATAGAGAGCCTCTACTAGGGTGATGCCTAATAGAGCTGTGGAGTCTTCCACCCATGAGAGCTGCTGTGAGGGCTGTGCCCAACTAAGCCATGGGATGGGTCTTCCCTGGGTTTTGGGTCCCAATTCCCACTCAATATGTCAAGAAAGCAGGATATGGAGTCAAAGAAGATGATTATCATGCCTCAGGAGTGAATGTTGTTTGCCTTGTTGGGTTTTGAATTTATCTGTGACTTATTACCCCTTTGTTCTTTCCTATTTCTCCCTTCTGTGATGGAAATCCCTACTCTGTGCTTGTTCTGCCCTTGAATTTTGGAAGCACTTAAGCTGCTGGATGTCACAGATTCACAGCTGGAGAACAATTTGCCTCAGAATGAACTGTACCTTGAGTCTCATCCATATCTGAGTTAGCTAATATTTAGATGAGATTCTAGACTTTATTATTATTATTTTTTTGAATAGTGTTTGAAGTACAGGTGGTTTGTTACATGGATAAACTCTTTAGTGGTGATTTTGGAAATTTTGATGCACCTGTTGCCTGAGCAGTGTACACTGTACTCAATAGGTAGTCTTTGATCTCTCCCACCCTCCTACCCTTTCCCAACAAGTCCCCAAAGTCCATTATATCACTCTTTTGCCTTTGCCTCCTCATAGCTTAGCTCCCGCTTATAAGTGAGAACATACAATATTTGATTTTCTATTTCTGAGATACTTCACCTAGAAAAAATGGCCTCCAGCTCCATTCAAGTTGCTGAAAAAGACACTATTTCTTTCAATTTTAGGACTGGGTAATATTTCATGGTGTGTGTGTGTGTTTGTGTGTGTGTGTGTGTGTGTGTGTATGAATGTATACACACACATATGCATACACACCATGTTATAGACAAAAATTATATATATATATGTATATAAAATTTTCTTTATCCACTTGTTGTTTGATGGGCACTTATGTTTTCACACCTTTGCAATTGTAAAATGTACTGCTATAAACATGTGTGCAAGTGTCTTTTTCATATAGAATTTATGACAAAGACCCCCAAATCAAATGCAACAAAAATAAAAATAAATAGATGAGACCTAACTAAACTAAAAAGCTTCTATACAGCAAAAAGAATCATCAGCAGAGTAAACAGAAAACCCACAGGGTGGGAGAAAATATTTGGAAACTATACCTCCAATAAAGGACTAACATCCAGAATTTACAAGGAACTCGAACAAATCAGCAATAAAAACAAATAATCCCATCAAAAAGTGGGCAAAGGATATAAACAGATGATTCTCAGGAAAGAATATACAAACAAATAGCCAACACACATATGAAAACATACTCAACATCACTAATTATTAGGGAAATGCAAACAAAAACCGCAATGAGATACCATCTTACTCTTGCAACAATGGCCATAGTAAGAATTCCAAAAACAATAGATGTGGGTTGGTGTGGGTGTGGTGTAAAGGGAATATTTTTACACATCTGGTGGGAATATAACTAGTATAACCACTGTGGAAAACAGTATGACGATTCCTTAAAGAACCTAAAGTAGAACTACCATTCAATCCAACAATCCCACTACTGGATATCTACTCAGAGGAAAAGGAGTCATTTAATTAAAAAGAGACTCTGAACTTTAAACTTTTGAGGAATAAAACTTGCTAGAACATGTTTTGATCTTTAGGTCTACAGGGATACAAAGAAAAAATGCATTTTGCATGTGAGAAGAACAATAATTTTGAGGGGGCCAGGAGTAGAATGCTATTGTTTGAATATATAGTTCCTCCAAAATTTATATGTCACAACCTAACACCCAGTGTGTTGGTATTAAGAGGTGGGACCTTTTGAGAAGTGAGTAAGTCATGAGTGCTCCATCCTCAGGAATAGAATCACTGCTCTTATAAAAGAGGTTGAAGGGAGTGCCTTAGGCCCTTTTTTTCTTCCATGTCTTCTGTCATGTGATGACACATAATTTGTCCCCTCCAGAGGTTGCAGCAACAAGGCACCTTCTTAAAGATAGATAGAGAGCGGCCCTCACCAGACACTTGATCTGCCAGTGCTTTCATCTTGGACTCCCCAACCCCTAGAACTATGTAGTCTGTTCCTGCTGCTATAACAAAATACTTTAGACTGGATAATTTATAAACAATAGAAATATGTATGGTTTACCCAGTTTAAAGTATTTTCTTATAGCAGCAGAAACAGAATGAAAATGGATACTACGTCCTGTATGACTGGAACACAGAACATGAAACAGAGAGTGACAAGCATGAGAATGGAATATGGAAAAGGCCAAATCCTGAAGGTCCTTGTATATAATGTAAATTAAAATTTTATTTAAACAGAAGGATAAAAAGCCATTGAAAAATATAAGTAGAGTTGGTATCAATAGAGTTGCCATTTATGACGATCATGTTATGGTGTGAATGAGTGTTTGTGTTCCCTAACAGCTGTAGATTGAAACCCTAACCCGCAATGCGCTGGTATTAGGAAGTGGGGTCTTTGGGAGATCATTAGGTCGTGAGGATGTAGCCCTCATGAATGGGATTAGTGCAGTTATAAAAAGACACAAGAAAGCTTGCTTTCTCTCCCTGTTCTTCAGCATATGAGGCTACAAGGAGAAGCAAACAATCTGTGAACCAGGAAGCAGGCTCTTAGCAGACACTGGATCTGCTGGAAACTTGATCTTGCATTTCTCAGCCTCCAGAACTGTGATAAATTTCTGTTGTTTAAGCCACCAACTCTATAGTATTCTGTTATAGCAGACCAAACATACAAAAAGATATCACTTTGACAAAGTGTACTGGATGGACTGATAATGGTGGGACTAGAAATAAGGAAGCTAATGAAAATACTGCAATAGTCAAAGTTTTAAAATTGAGTAGTAGGGGTGGGAATGGAAAGCAAATAATACATTTGAGAGTGTGGGTAGCATAGAATAGTGGCTAAGAGTATGGCTTCTGGGCTAGCTACTGAACCCCAGCACTGCTACCTCCTAGCTATGTGTTCTTAGGAAACACCATTAGCTTCTGTGTTTGAGTTTCCTCGTCTATAAAATTCATAATAATGGTATCTACCTCATAGTGTTATTGTGTACACTATATGACATTTGAACACTATTGCTGAACATTACTGTAGAGTTATGCACTTTATGTGATGTGCCTAAGTGTCTAGCACAAAGACAGTGTTATGCCAGAGGCATTTATGTGTGTGTATGTGTGTGTGTGTGTGTGTGTATATGTATATACAATCTCTATATGCTTTATGCTGATCCTTACAATGGGCAAAATTATTTTTCCTGTTATAAAATTTTATCCTAAAGCAAATTTAATTTACTTAAAATTATATTCAGGCCAAGCAGGCATGAAACTTAGCCTGGTTCTGAATGACAAATATGTATAAAAATTAAAAATGTGGGCCAAGGGCAGTGGCTCACACCTGTAACCCCAGCACTTTGGGAGAATGAGGTAGGCAGATCACCTGATGTAAGGAATTCGAGACCAGCCTGACCAATATGATGAAACCCCATCTCTACTAAAAATACAAAAATTAGGCAGAGGTTGCAGTGAGCCGAGATCTACCACTGTGCTCCAGCCTGGGTGACAGAGCGAGACTCCGTCTCAAAAAAAAAAATGTAGACTCGGCACAGTAGTGCACACCTGTAATCCCAGCACTTTGGAAGGCTGAGGTGGGGAGATCAGGAGGTCAAGAGATCAAGATAATCCTGGCCAACATGGTGAAACCCCATCTTTACTAAAAATAGAAAAACTAGCTGGGTGTGGTGGTGTGTGTCTGTAATACCAGCTAACAGGCTGGCTGAGGCAAGAGAATTGTTTGAACCCGGGAGGTGAAGAATTCAGTGAGCCGAGATTGCATCACTGGACTCCAACCCGGAGACAGAGCAAGACTCCATCTCAAATAAATAAATAAATAAATAAAAATAAAAATGTGATTCTTCAATATGTATTTTTTTTTTTGTGGTCCTTTTAAAGTCCTGTAGTTGCATGGTATAATGACTTTGGAGATAGAATGTTTCAGAATAGGTTACATTAAAAGATTGTCCTATGTAACTGGCTTCTCATAGTTGCTTTTTTCTTTTTATTACTATTTAATACATACACTAAAGATATATAATCCCAGATAAGTTGGTCTTGAAGAACTACAATACACAATTATCTTTTACCCTAAACATGGTTAGATTCTCTAAAATTATTGATTTTTGGATCCCATAGGCTCTGGCAATTTTCATGTGTTTTAAAGCAAAATATAAGAATGTGAACTGATGGATATTTTACTCTTTACAGCATGTTGGACCCAAACTCTCACTGGTATCTCATCTTATTTCCCAATGGTTTTCCAAGATAAACTTTAGAAGCAGACAGAGTGCCTTAGCTCAAGAATTTGAGAAATTTGGTCTGACAGAACATAGAGTCAGTAATAATTAATTCCAATAAAGAATGGACCTGGTCAATTTTATGTTTTATTTGTAAGATCTGATATTGGGATGAAAAACAGATTAATCAGAAAAGATAGATGTATAGAGATAATTAGAACATTCCTAACTACTTCATAAGAGAGATAATGTAGGGATGAGCTATGGCATATAGGACTGGACTTAAGAGGAACAGAAAGAACTGAGAAAGTGGTATAAACATTCTCATAGAACTTGATTGCTGATTGAATTTGAATTACTAGGGAAAAGAAGGAGTCAAGGATGATTCCTCATTTCTAGGCTGTGTAACTGAGTAGATGATCATGAACCGCATTAGAGAATGTGGAAGAGCATGTAGTCATGGAGAATACAGAATGTTTAGTTTTAGACATACTGAATTTCAAAGGTCTGTGCCAGAGCTAGGCTGACATGACTAGCAGATAATGGGACACACAGCTTGAGTGAGAGGTGTGGGCTGAAGATACTAATTTGGGATTTATTATCATAGTGGGAGATGAGTCATGAACATGGGTGTGCTCTTCTGAAGAGAATGCAAATTGTGGAGAACAACTGGTCAAGAACAGAACCCTAAGGTCAGAAGTGCTTAAAGAATGTGTGTAGGAAGAAAACCCTTGAAGATGAAAGAATTCTGGATTAGAGACATAAGAACATCACAGAAGCCAAGGGAGTTGACGATAGTTTTGGGATAGAGGATATCTATTTCATGGTGTGAAATGTCTAATTAGATAAATACTAAAAATTTCCATTATGTTTTTAAAATAGGTGGCTTTTTTTTTTTTTTTTTGAAAACCGTCTTATTCAGAACAGGTTCAGTGGAGTATTAGGGATAAAAGCCATATTGTAGAGAGCTGAGAAACTAATTCTAGGTAAAGAAGTAGAAATTGCAAGACCTCATTTTCAAAAAGTTTTGATGAGAAGAGGAGAATGGCAATACTATTGTCAAGCATACTTTGGGAAACTCTGGGCCCACATGGGGCCATACTTTGGGACCAAGAGAGGCATGTGTCTATTTATTGGCTGAGAGGAAGGAGTTTATAAAAAGTGAGCAGTTTAAGATACAGTGGAGACTCTGGGCATTGTGGCTCATATGTGTAGTCCCAGCACTTTGGGAGGCAGGGGTGTGAGGTTTCTTGAGCCTAGGAGTTTGAGACCAGCCTGGGCAATACAGTGAGACCACATCTCTAAATTTTTTCTTTTTTCTCAAAAATTAGCCAGGCATGGTGGCCGACACATGTAGTCCCAGCTACTCAGGAGGTCCACAAATCTAAAACTTTAAAAAGCTACAGGAAGTAAAATGCTATCAGTTTAATTCTATAAGAAAGTCCATATTGTGATAGGAGAATAATATTAAGTCATGTACAGAAGCCTGATACTCAGATACAATAGTGACCATCTACAATGAAGGGTGAATTTAGAGCTGTCCATTTCATCTCTGCAATGGAACGGGAACTCCAACACCTTCTCCAAAGCTGAGTCACTCACTCATTCTCTATTATTCTCTCGGTTTTCTAAGCAAGGTAGGAGGATGCTTGTGCCCAGGAGGTCAAGGTTGCAGTGTGACATGATCATGCCACTGTACTACACTCCAGCCTGGCCAACAGATTGAGACCCTATCTCAAAGAAAAAAAAATATGAAAGAGAGAATGATGAGTAAAGGAAAATGTATGGAAATGAAGAATATTCTAGTATTCAGGTGCATTAATTAACTTTGACCCAGAAGAAAATTTTTTGTAATGAGAACCTGGAGGAAAAAGGCAAAAGAAGTAATGGATACTATCTCTGATAGAACTTTCAGCAAAGAGGAACAATTTGGGGCTTATAACATTAGATGGCATCAATCTTCCTACTGAGATAGGAAACAAGGTCTTCTAAAAGTAAGAAGGGCAGATTATTTAATGGAGGATCTTAAGAGAGGCCCCTTCCTCTTGAATAAATCCTGTGATACATGATCTTCATAAAGGGCCACGATCAACTTCTCCCATGGAAGCACACGCTGCCCCATCACACATCAAGAGGTGGGATCTGTTTCTCTTTCTCTTGAAGCTGGGCAGACTTGTGACTGGCTTTGGTCAACAGAATACAGCTGTCCATTTTATCCCATCCTTTGCAATGGAATGGGAACTCCAGCACCTTCTCCAAAGCTGAGAATACAGCAGAAATAACAATATGCCAGTTTCAGGTCTAGCTTTCTAAGCACTAGTGTATTTCTCCTTCTTCTCTCTTAGAAGCCAGCTACCATGAGTAGGAAATTCAGCTACTCTGAGATCACCAGACTGAGAAAAGCTAAGCTAGCTGAATTAATTTACTAGGACTGCCATAACAAAATACCATGAACTGGGTGGCTGAAACACCAGAAATTTATTTTTTCTAAGAGCAAGGCATGGACAGGATTGGTTTCCACTGAGGTCTCTCTCCACGACTTGCAGATGGCTGGCCTCTTATTGCCTCTTCACGTTGCTGCCTCTCTGGGCATACACATCCCTGGTGTCTCTTTCTCTTCTTATGAGGACACAAGTGATAGTGCATTAGAATCTCATCCTAAAGGCTTTAACATAACTGCCTCTTTAAAACCATTTTTCCAAACATGGCTATGGTCTGAGGTACTGGATGTTGGGACTTCAACATACGAATTTTGAGGATGCAGAATTCAGCATCTAACACTGGCCATGTACAGAGAGGAGAGGGGGATATATATTTTCAGCTGGTTTCCAGCTTTCTTAACCATCCCCACCAGGAATTGATTTGTGAGTCGAGAAGATATCTTGGAGATTGCAGCTCTCCAAGACATCACATGCAGGAGAAAAATTTCCCAGTTGAGCCTTGCCCCATTTGCAGAATTGCAAGACTTCACAATCTGAATCCAGAGCACCTGGATCTTAATCTCTCTGTTTCCCTGTTGCAGTTTTGGGGATAGTTTGTTATGCAGCAATAACTAACTGAAATAATAAATAATAAGCTAACAGGAGCTAATAACAATGAAGGTACAAGACAGACAGGCAGTGTGGAAATTCATTGGTCATTATTCTGAGCTTTATATTTTCACACAGAATCACCCTTCACATAAGTCTATTTAAGTACATAGAGCAAAGCTGTATCAATCTCATGCTGCAGGTATACTTTTCTATTTAGAATTCACAAAACAAAATCAGCCACCCTCTACTCTCCCCAACTAAAAAATAAAAAAGAAACACATCTACATCTCTTGATGAAACTAAATCTGATATGTGAAATGACTCAAGAAAAATCCCCAGCTAGTGAGACTGTGCTACTCTATATTAGAGTAATAAAATAACCTGTTAATATCACCAGCTTCTGATACAATTGTGATGTGTAACATGCAGTCTAGGAGATCACTGTGAATATCTATTTTTCTCTGATTTTTCCTCATATAATTTGGGAAATGGAAGGAATGAAAACTACAATTTCCTCATGCCTTCATAATAGATTCTGCACATCCTTTGGAAAGTCCACAAATCTAAAACTTTAAAAAGCTACAGGAAGTAAAATGTTGTCAGTTTAATTCTATGATAAGGTCCAGATTGTGATAGAAGAATAATATTAAGTCATGTACAGAATCCTGATACTCAGATACAATAGGGACCATCTACATTGAAGGGTGGATTTGAAGATGTCCATTTTATCTCATCCTCTGCAATAAAATGGGAACTCCAATACCTTCTCCAAAGCTGAGTCATGCATTTTCTGTTCTTCTCTTGGTTTTCTAAGTAATGTATGTTCCAGTTTCCATTTCATTCTGTATTTTCTTATGCACGTTGTTTGTTTAATTTTTATATTTGCACAGAAATGTGCAACCATACCTCCATGCCTACACACATAAAAGATTTTTGATGTATGGATGTTGGATGCAAGGACTAAAGAATCATAAACCCTTGGAAGGCGAGAGTACTGAGAAATAGGAAAAACAGATTTTTCAAATCTCCTTTGCTGGAAAGGAGAAAATACCTTAAAGAAAGTGTCAGAAACCTCCCTTAAGGCCTCTTTTGTTATTTTCTCTAGCTTTTCAATTTGGTAGGTCAGTCGTGCTGGTGATGGCATAGGCAAGGCAAGGCAAAGTTAATATAAAATTAGAGAAGATATTCTACAAATTGGCAGAGGTCTATCTTTAACCCGTTGTGAACGGGCAGGGGTTCATCTTTAAACCAATGTGAAGCGTGTCTTCTCTGAGTTAAATTTTAGTTGGGAGCCCAGTCTTCTCCAGTTGGGGCAGAAGCACAGGTTCTAAGAGATAACCTAATCTCTGACTTCTTTGCTTTCAGGCCATGAAAGTAAGAGGTGGGGCCCGGTCCTTGTAGAATTTTTTTCTACAATATACTTTTAGTTTAGCTGACATTATATTTCTGCATACGCTCCATTTCTGTTATTACCATGGTTACTACTATTGTTTATTAACCTTGACAATCACTAGCTTGAACCACTGCAATAAGTTTGAAGCTGACTTAATAGCTTCTACTCTCACTCTGCTCTGTCAGAGTGATATTTGTTAAACATCAGTGCCACCATATCTGTGCTTGTCTTTTTGGTGATCTTATCCAGTCTCATGGAAATAAATATGATAGAGATGTTGGTGTCATCAGTATTTATTTCGCAGCCTGGATCTCTCCTCTGAACTCTAGATTTATATATTTGCAACTACTTACTCCATAATTCTCCTTGGATGTCTAAGAGGCATCCTAACTCCCCAAGCAAGATGAGGCTCCTGATCTTCCTCTCCAAATGCTGTCCTCCCTCAGTTCTCCTTTCCCATTTCAGAATGTCAATCCATTCTTCTGACTGCTTTAGACAAAAAGATCAGAGTCATCTCTGAATAGAAGCTGAGATGCATAGGCTAAATGACATCATGGCCTCCTCAAGTACATGAGTCAGTCTGCAGCAGCATCAGGATATTCACTCGGGCAGAGTAACTCCAGAGTCTTTGTTCTTTACCCCTGTGTTTGACTGCTTCTCTACCTTATAAACCCCTTTACGTGTAATCCAAAAACTTCATATGGAACCTAAATGACAAATACCAACTGCTAACCTCAAGGCAAGCTTGCTACATCAAACAAGAACTATGAATTCTGGTTCCACCTAGCTGTCTGATAAAAAACGCTAAAAATTCCCTTTGTTGAGGGCCAAGATCTTTTTGATTTATTTTTCTCTCTCTTTCTTATACCTTCTACATGTTCTTATGGGAATCCTAGGCTGTGATTTTGAGATGGGAATTCAGGAGTTTCTTTTATAATTCTGTCTCAGCTACTAATTAGCTAAATGACCTTGGGAAGTTTCTAAACTTCTTGGTATTTTGTAAGTACTCTGCCAAAAAATGACATGCATATAATAGATGGTTCAGATTCTATAGCAATAATATAGAAAAAAACATAGAGAAATAGATAAATCAAGTTACAGGGTCTGTTTACTTCTTGAGAGAAAGAACCATATGTTTGTTTACTATCCATCTCCCAAGTGTTTATTGAAGTTAGATATTCTGCAGAAACTCAATAAACATGTGTGAATTACTGGTTGAAGATTTACAATTTGCTATATGATATGGACAAGATGCCTTAGAATTCCAGAGGCAGTTTGAATAGTAGAAACAAATCTGAATTGAGAGGCAGACAACAGGACCAATAGCAGAGAAGGCAGAGATGTGTAGGTAATTGACTTCAGGACAAACATCTATCATACAGTCAAGACTTTAGTATTTGCCTCTGTAAAATATGAAGAGTGGGACTGGATGATCTCAAAGATATCTTAAGGGAGCTCTGACTGTATAATCTACTTTCTCCATAAAACCTAAAAAGTGTAAGCATGAAACATTTTTGTTTTTATCTATTCCATTGGAAGGGCTCAGCAATTGAGTATCAGGATCTAGCACGTATAATCATGTTTCACTTCATTTGTATGAGACCTCCCACCAATACTGTGAAGTGGATAATAATATCTCCATTTATGCATAAGGAAATTGAGGTGCAGGGAGACTTTTCAAGGTAAAACTCAGTGCCAGAGCTGGGATTGGAATCCAGGATTAAGTGGCTCTCAGTCTCAATTCTCTTTGCACTGAACCACATATCCTCCCCAAGTCTCTGGCACTAGTGATGCATATCAGGAGGCAATGCAGGGATTCTTCAGGGGCATAAAGAGGGCTCCTGGGTTCTAACACATTGAAAGAAATGGCCACACCTCTTGAAGACCAAGTTCATCTAACTCTAACAGAGAGAGCTATGATTAGCCAAAAAAATATTCTAGTCACACACAAAAAACTAATTAGAAAAATCTGATGATTAACTGCATGCCTTCATTGTTTTCATTAAATGTAACCTGTCCAATAAATCAGTAACACTTATTAATGACAATTCAAAGTATATTCAGTAATAGACTTGCCTTCCATGGGGAGACTAACATGGGGTTTTACATGGAGTTCCAAAAGAAACCAAGTAAATATCGTTAGCATTTGCTTCATTGCACAGATTACATGGTGCCTTGATTCTGCTGCTGACAAGCAGTAAATTGCTCTGTTGTGTGTGGTGGCTTAAAACAGGTTTCATCTGCTATTATTAAAAGTTCCATGAAGAATATGATTGCCTAACCCCATCCCACTTTCAACCACTGTGGCCAACACATGGGAACTCAGGCGACTAAAATAATTACAGACCACAAGCTGTAATAATAAACTGCAAAAGGACTAATTATATCCTTTCGTGGAATTTACTTATTTCAAGTGGTTTATTTGTTTTTTCATGAAGAGCTCTATATTGGACCACATTTGTGATTAGAAGATCTAACTTGGATTTCAGCTGCAGAAATTATGCTATTTACTTTCTTCTTACAAGCATTAAATTGCTGTTTGGATTTTTCCCCCTTTCTCTAGATAGTTCAACAAATATATTTTATGGTCTCTTTATGGGTCAAAACGAGATACAATGATTTTGAAAGATAGGCTAAATAATTAGCTAATTGCCTACAGTTGAAGTGGTGCATTCAGGAACTTCACTGGGAAGAACTAAAAATAATTTTAAAATAGGAGAAATTGTCACTGGCCCATTTATGCAAAGCCAATGAAAAGGAAAGCTGAACACTTGACTTCTAAGAAGTTAAGACAAACTGTGGTGCCAAGTTATAGCAATTCCCTTGACCTAATTTTTGATAAATTTAATTTTATCCTTTCTCAATGTTATGGAATCTATAATGTATATTTTATTGGTCTTATTATATGAATGTCTCATGCAAGTTTCCTTCAGAACTTTTTGAAGATCAATAGGCAATATATTAAATACAAAAATAGAAATTAGGTTGGATACTGGCCTACCTACAGTGGTTGAAAAATCACCTTAGGAAAAAGTGATTTTGTTTATTTCCTTGTTTATCTATTTGAATGCTTTAAAAAAAGAAGGTCATCAGCATGAAGGATTTGGTAGGTGATATTTTAGCTCACTGTAAGCATTTTTTTTTTTTTTTTTTTTTTTTTTGTAAATAAGGATCTTTTGA